>CM035169.1:133063150-133163847 GCA_020205615.1 Panax quinquefolius
AGGCCATGAACTGGGAAATATGGCATCGGCACTGGTTGCAAGACATTTGTTGACAGCACCATGGCGAGAGGACCAATTTCGAGTTTTCCTTTCAGAATATGCATAATGCCAAGACAAGAATAAAACTACACTACAAAAGGCAAACATACATTATTAAAACCCAATAAAACTATCAGAACTCGAGATTAATATATAATACATTATAATAAATATGTCCTACCTATGATAGACACCAAAACAAAATGCATAACTGACAAATATATTAACAACTAAAGCGAAAAGACACAAAGTAAACTAGATATAAGTAAAGAAAAAAATGATAAAAATTTATACTGGATAAAGCTGCCTCCCCACTTGCCGCGCTTTGTTTTAAAGTCATTGACTTGACTTATACCGATGTCGCTCAATCCGCTCATAAGCAAAAACGACCATTTCATGCCCTATTCAGTCAATTCCTTCTGGTTTTTGGCGTATATGGATGATTGGTCATTCTTCTTCCTTCATCCATCTAGTCATCCATCTAAGACAAAGAATCTTTTCGCCACTAGAATTATCCAACCACCGCCTATTTTATTAAATTGAAAGCGTTTCTTTGTGCTCTATTGGGCCTCTCTGCGTTTCCACAACCGTGATTGTGGTTTCTAATCATGATTACTTTTTGACAAAGGTACCATTGATGATCCTCTTCTTCCTAGCTCATTTCAAGAAGTTTGTTAATTTGCACATCGACATCGCTTCTCAACACTTTCAGAGACTTCATCGCTTTCTTTCCTCGTGATATCCACCGTAATGCTCTACTACTCCATCATCGACCTCACCATTATCGGTAGGAAGTTCAAGCATGTGGATTTGTAATGGCAATCCATTTAGTTGCCACAATTGACTTTCGAGGCTCTGAATGCGCTTTCGCTTGTCATCCCAACCTCATTTTTTCTCAATAAAGTTTCAGGAGAATCTCTTCAAGCCTATTCTCTTCTCTTCGTGTTGAGTACTGTGAAAGCCGCTATTGGGTCGAGACGCCAACTCATGCTACCGCTGACCAGACTTATATTCAAACCGAGATTCACATTCTGGATCACGATATTGTTCTTTATCGTAGTCCCAAGAGTTTGATAACCCGCATTGATGATAAGCAGACGGCATTAAAGTCACTGCCTCGATGGTAGGCATTCCGAGTGTACTAACACTCAAGATTATCAAAAACCTCAAGACATTCAGATTTTGAACTTGCAATTGCTGAGTCCTTTTTCGAAGCTCGGTTATGTCATCCTCTCGTAAGGGCCATTTGATAACATTGATCGTCCATAACTCAGAAACTTAAAGACAAAATGAAACGAAGATCAAAGAAATAAAAGAAATATATATATATATATATATATATACGCTTAAAGTAAGACTAAATTGATTGAAATCAATATTGATAATATTAGAATAATAGTTCCTCGACAAATGCAAGAAAAAACTTATCGGGTCGAAAACCAATCACTAAACACGCGCTAATTATACGCGGCCTAACAAGTAATACAATGATAAGTAGAATTTTGGTACCCATGAGGAACTATGACTAATATTTACCAAGTACCGAATTGTATCACCAAAGTCTTATTCAACAAAGAGAATGGAAGTGTGATTACTCTAGTTAAAACTAATTAACAAACCAAGTAAATGGATAACGAATGGTAATCGAAGGAAATATGCTAAGGTCATAACTTCACCCCACACACAGCATTATGTTGAACAATTGTGTGCTATGCTTCATCAAACTAGCTACCCTTCTCTTTAGTCTTAATGGTCACGATAATTTGTCGATCGACAACACATTGTGTGCTTATGCACCTCCTGCCGAGGTATGCACAAACATATCTTCTCCGATCCACCCAAAAGGGAATGTAACAGTAAAAGAACGCCCAAGCTAGATACAATCCTACACATGTTCATGCTAATTAATCATAACAAGGATTTAAGCATAAGTTCTCTATTAGGTCACACGTGGCGCATAGATATATGTCTATTCTATGCATAACTTATGCGTACGAAACCCACAATCACATGCCAATATATTTAGTATAAATCTATCATTCTTCATCGATATCATGTAGATTAACAAAATCATCGCATAATGCCTTAACGAGAATCATTAAGCATAAATATATTAAACCAAATCATATGGTGCCAACCAAAGAGATACGATAAACAATTTAAATAACAAAGGGTTCCATTATAACCTTAGAGCCAATATTCACCATAGCTATTGAACAAAATACAAGTAGTAATAAAGATAACATTTATATAATACAAAATTAGAGGAAATAAATGGATAAGAGGAAACTCACAAATCCCTTCAATATCCATGCTCCACTACAATCAAGCTTTCTAATCCGTGTCGCCAAGCTTCCGCCCAAGGATATGCTATGACTTATCCCTAATCTAAAAATCTTTATTCAATTTTTTTAATTACTATTCATGAAATAAAAGTATTCAATTTTTTTAATTATTATTCATGAGTTACTATTCATGAGTTACTATTCATGAGTTACTATTCACGAAGTTACTATTCACGAGTTACTATTCATGAAGTTACTATTCACGAGTTACTATTCATGAGTTATTATTCACGAGTTACTATTCACGCAGTACTATTCATGAAGTATGATAATTTTTTTTCGTAAGAAGGCATTACTCAATAATTGTTACATGCAATTATCGCTCAATATTTTATTTTATCGATTCAATAATTGCATACGCTGATATTTTATATTATCATTGTTTCAATAATTGTCACGCAGATGATATTTTCCATTATCTGGAGAAATAATTCATATTATCCTAATAATATTATTGATAACATTATTATCTGGCAATGCCTAGAAAGTTCTGTTTCCAAGGAGAGGTTTGGTCACCTAATCACTACCAGCCAAGAAGTGAGAAATCCTTATCGAAAGCCCCTCTTCCCGGAACTCCGCTCGTCACAATATTGTGATTATGTAATATTATTTGTGAATAATTAATTATTGATTTTTATGATGAGAAAAATATTTATTTTATGTGATATAGATGGAGAAAATTTTTAAAGTGACAATTGTTGAAAATTAATATTTTATCTTTTCTCGATAAAATAATTCATTTAAATATATTATTTTAATAATATAATAATGGTGATATTTTTACAAATGAATGTTGAATATATGAGTATATGAGGAGGAAGAATATTTTTGTTACAATAAATGTTTAAAACATGTTAAACATGTTTGTGGACCCTATTTCTCGAATCGAAATTTGATTATGTATCGTAAAATCGTCTGCTTGTGGATTTTTGGCCAATTTCGCTTTGGAATTTGGAAAACTTTCTTCCGCAAAGTTGTAGAGAATTGAATTTCCTATAAAAATTCGCGAGATTCGAATTTTTTGATAAAAGGGCTATTTATTATGAATTATTGAAGTTCTGAAGCTCTGAAATAATTGATTTTTGGAAGTTTAAAATAATTTAAATAACAAAAACGTTTTTGTGCAAGTCTTGTGAGGTGGGCTGTTTGGTGGCTGAGGTTTTGAAGCAAAATAAGTGTGCGTTGGAATAAAAATAATATATATTAATATTTTATTAAATTTTCGCTTTTGTTCTAAGTATTTTCCTATAAATAGGTGCTTAGGTTAGAATTGAAAATCACACCGTAAATCAAGTTTTCTCTATATTATCGAGCTTATTCTTGTGAGTATTTTGAGTATACTTTGAGTATTGCTATACTATGGCAAGTTCGCTCAAATGTTATTCCAAATGTAAGCTCATTTTTTTCGAGGTAAGTGGATAAGTAGTGATTTTAAGGGTTATTATGTTTTTAGTTTTGAAATTTTTTTGAACCTTCAAAATTCTGGAAAAATTTGAAATGATATTTTGATGAGTTTTAGATTGTGTCCAAAATGGCGATTTTGGATGTATAGATTAGAGTTATGGATTTTATGAGAAAGACTATTTTAAAAGTAACTATTTATAACTCTTGTGATTAACTCCAAAATTGATGAAATTTTATTGGGAGTACATCTATATAATATCAGTATACCGTGTAAATTTCTGTGAATTTTTGGATAAAAGTATAATTTATGATAAATGTTTAAATATTCTATGGTTTTGGCCATATGAAAAAATAGTAAATGAATTTTAAAATTTCGAGAAAAATATATATGTTCAATATGGGACTATGTTATGCTAAATTCCAAAAAAGAAATATTTTGAACTGATTTGGTATTTTTCATGAAAATATTCTAGTTATGAGTAAATGAATTAAATATGTTATGTGAAGTAAGAAAATTGAAAAATATGATTTATTGGCTTTAGAGAATCATATACGAGGTATATGCAGATTTTTGATGAGGGTTTTGGTTATTGGTGATGAAATCTTATGAGTTTGGCATTTTATGATGATTAAATGCATTAATTAGTAAAGTGTAAACAATTTAATTAAATTGTTTATAAGTTTTAGAAATGATTAAAATATTATTGTAATATTAATAATATTAGATTACGAGATTTCTAAGGATTTATAACATTTGGATTAAGGTGTTATAAATATGGATATGAATTTTATTATTAAACTTTATCTTTTCGTGTCGAGGTTATTTACGACGATACCTGCATTTCACGTATTTAACACGGGTACTATTCACGATAAATCGGTTTCTTCTTCACCAAATTATCGCTGATTTATGAATCTTACTCTTGAAATTAAAACCATGTTTTGATTATATTGTTTTATATAACATTCTTATAACCCTAATGATAATATTTCTCTTCGACTTTTGAGTGTAAAGATGGGTAGATTATCGTACGATCGCGACTATAGGTTCTCTTCGCCAAGAAAGGCAAAAGTCGAATTGTCGACCGGTATGATCATGACCATTGAATTTACAATCAATATTTTAGCTTAAGTGCAAAGGTGAATTAATCAACACGGTTATAATTATTGTTATATAACTTCAAATGATTATGATTTCTTTTCGATATATGAATATCTTTCTGTCAGGCAAAGATGATTTGTTGATGAACATTTAGCCCTCAGAGTGCAAAGATGAATTATCATGAATATCTTTCGCTCAGAATGCAAAGATGACTTGTTGATGAATATCTCACTACCAGAGTAAAAAGATGAATTATTGATGAATATCTTTCGCTCAGAATGCAAAGACGACTCGTTGTTGAATATCTTTAATTTGAAGCGGCAAAAGATGAATTATCATGAATATCTTTGGCTCGTGAATGCAAAGATGACCTATTGTTGAATATCTTTAAATTTCGTAGTGTAAAGATGAATCTGTTGATGAATATCTTCGCCCGTAAGTAAAGATGAATTTATTAGTATGATTATGAACAGAACTGTGATTTGGTATAACCATGATATTTGATGTTTCGTAAAGACAGTGATGAAAATTATCTTCGGCCCCGATAAGAAGAGGATTTAGAAATCACAATTATGATTATAAGTTATTCATGTGATTGTGGGATGTGAATTGTTGATTGATGTTACAGTGATAAAATATTGTCAGCGGACTTTTAACACGGAGAAGATAATAGATTTTATACTCTATTCGACTCTTCTAATGGATTGCTTGTTCACACGCAACTATGGTTGAAAAGTTTTATCATCTACCATATGTTCTAAATCTCCGATTTATTATCGATGAAGACTATTGATAATTTATTTATCTTTAGTCATAATATTCTTTATCGAGCTAGTTGTGCTCACCCTTTGTTTCACAATTCCTTTCGTGTAATAAAAGTGTAGTCAATCGAAATGGGATAACAAGGAATATAACGGTGGTCTATAGTTGTTGAGGTTCTCCTAAAGAGTATGGAAATAATTTTATTGAAGACTTTAGTGTGTCAGATTTTATACATCATTTAATAGTTATTTTTGGTGAATTAAATAGGTGAGGCAAACCCAACTTTGGAAGGGTGTTTTGTCACTATCATACAAGATGTCTAATGACATACAAACTCGTGTTATCATAAGATATGGTTGTGCTCATCCACTTGTCGAGTATATTTACAAGCACTACCTATATAATCTTGGTGTTTGTTTGGAGTATAATACCCAATTAGAGACAAGTGGAGATAATGATATGTCAAGAGAAGACTCACCATCGGAAGAATATGATAGTAATCTTCTCATTTTTCTTTTTGGGGGTCTATCAAAAACCAAGGATAATTTGGGCTATATGATATCTACTATAACCTAAAAGCACGGCCTCCCATGTATGGAAGGTTTCCTTGAGCACTTCCCAAAGATTCTAATTTCTAAAACAGCTTTTGACTATACCTTTATGTAAGGTGTCATCATGACGTACATACAGGCTGGTATATATTTGTATCCAAACTCACAAAGATATGTGTTGTTGTCATTTTGCACGACAATTGTTATAATAAAGTTGTAGTTGTTTTCTCATTACTATATATTTGGCACTCGTAATGGGTTGGATGGAATGGACCTATTTTGGGGTCACATGAGAAAACTAATTTAATCAAGATATCCCATTCTAAGGTCCGTGTTATAAGAGATGTGAAACATGAGGTCTCCTCCTGTTTTATACGCCTCCGCCTCCTTTAAGCTAGGACAAAATCATTTGTCTCGGCTCGGGCACCGGAGCTCACGTCGCGGCTGCGGCTATAGCCTTCAGGGTTGGGTTGAGTCATAGGCCATGTCATTCAATAAAGAGATCGGAGCTCACACGCAACGCGAGCCCAATAAGGAATAATGGTATGCTACTGCAAGATGATGTCAACAAGGGTCAGAGTATGGCAAACAGCGACGCCAATAGGTTTCGTTTTTTCATGCATGTGCGAGGTAATGAAAAATATGACCATTTTACCCCTGAATGCTAGAAAACACCTGATAAGCCCTACATTGCATCAATTAAGCATAATAACACTATAATCATATAAAATCTACGAGAACAGCAACTATTTAAGTTATAAAGTATCTAATTCATGTATAAGTCCCACTCATCAAGTACATCAAAAGCAGATAGAACAAAACACATTTCACCTAAATCTTTATACACATACGAGTCAAAAAAGAAGGGGTGATATAGATGTGCATCAAATTCAATCATGTGATAATCTAGCTGACTTATTCACAAAGTCACTACCAAAAATGCAATGTTTACAAAAATTTGGGATAAGATCGGAATGCGTCGAATCGAAAGACTTATAACAAATTTCATCAAAGAATAATGCATTCCTTTTGAGGGGGAGATATGTACTTTTTTCCTTTGCTAAGTTTTTTCCCAATGGGTTTTCTTAGCAAGATTTTTAATGAGATATAATCTCCTGTCTTAGGAAATCAAGGGGAGTGTTACGCTAGTATGATTTCCTCCCAAGTCAATCGCTATAAAAACTAGGCCAATGTCCTAGTCTACATGTAATTAATGTTGATGGATTTTCCCTTTCCTCGCTTATAAATGGTAAGTTTCTCTAATGAAAGAACACACCAAAAATAGAGAGAAAACCTCTAAACTTTTATCTTCCAAATCAGTTTATTTCTTTACTTCTATAAAAAAAATGATATTATTAGTTAACATTATTGGAAATGTCTAGAAAGTTCTGTCGAGAAAATGGGGTTAGGTTATCTAATTACGCTACCAATAAGGAGAAACTCCTTATTGAAAGCCCCCTATTTTTGGGAACAATCTGCTTGCTAGAATCGCTAGTCTATAATATCTATTATATTAATACATTAAGAGAATAATACAAAAAATGAAATAAGGTCGATGATGCTGGCAATGATGTCATAAGGGAGGATGAGGTAATTGATGATGTCATAGGGATAAGAGGTAATCGATGATGTCATAAGAATGATGAGAAAGTGATGATGCCATAAATTATGGTAAAAAGACAATTATACCCTTACTCAAGCAAAACCTATAAATAAAAATCATTTTTCCTTCTTTTCACCAATTCACTAAAACTAAGAAGAAAGTTAGAGAATGAGGATAAGAAAAGAAGAGGAATATCCAAGAAGCAATCACACACCTAACAACACAAAGTTCTCGCTACTACACTATTGCAAAGATTCAAGTATCTTAAGTAAGGTAAAGGATGTTATTTTATTCAATACTGTATGGGATATCATTTTCTTTCATACTTTATATTATGTAAGTGATATTGTTTCTTATTCCTAAATCTAAACTTACTATAGTAAGTATTGCTTCTATAATTTCTAAAATAATTAGAAATTCCTTGAGGTTTGCATTTCATCTATATCATTTCACGGGAATATTGGTCTAAACTTTCTTATTAAATTTTAATCTTTTCATGTATGGGGTACTATTCATACTAGAGAGTACTATTTATCCGGGGTACTATTCATACCGAGTACTATTCATCCGGTACTATTCATGCCGAGTACTATTTATGACAAAATTTAGTTTATTTTCATTGTCTAAATTATCATTGAAATATGAATCTTAAATATCATTCTTAAATTTTACTCCACAATTGGTCATCATGTCGACAATTTGGACATTTTTGAACTTGGATAAAATTAAATTATAAATATCTAATATTTACCCTTATATCACTTTTATTCATCATTTATATCATCACATAATCCTCGGACTTAAATTGTGGTGAAAGTTATATTTGGTCCGTAGTGCAAAGATGAATCATTGATTGGTATGATTATAACCGTGAATTTTGTATTGATATAATCATTACCCTTGGTGTTACAAATAAATGCTTGTTGTGAAAGTTCTCTTTGGCCCATAGTTAAAGATGGAATCGTGGATTGACATGATTATGACCATTGGTGTACAAATGAATATCTTTGGCGAAGAATGAGAAGATGAACCGATTGATTGGTGTTATAAATGAATATATTTGGCCCGTAGTGCAAAGATGAACTCTAGATTGGTGTTATAGGATAAAATATCGTTGGTCTACTTGATTTTTCTAATGGATTGTTATTTTTTCTGCAGTTGTTGATATAAAACTTGTTGTCTACTATATTTTATCAAATTTATCACTGTTAAAGAATAAGAATAATTTATTCTTCATTATATTCTTTACTGGGCTAGTTGAGCTCACCATTTACCTTTTTGTTCCATTGTTCTTCTCAAGAAATGAGAGTGTCGCTGGGACTAGTCGGGGAGTAGAGTAATGATCCTATATAATTACTATAGAAGTCTTCACTATGTTGTAAAATAGTGTGACAATAATTGTAACGAGTACTTAATTTGAGTGTGGATATTTTCGTATTATATACGTTATAATATTTGTATTGAAACTCATAGTATATGTGTGTGGTCATATTTTGTACAGCCATTTAATAGTTGTAAATAGGAAAGTTTGTATTTAAATTTTATAGTATGTATTTGGCGACTTAAATGGGTTGTGGTAGGTGACACCCCTGCAATAGGTCCACACGACCCATTCTGGTCACTGATGTGATGCCCCAAAATAGGTATACAACACCCATTCTCGAGTCGCCAAATACATGGTATATAAAGTAAACTACAACTTCAATAATACAATTGTCGTGCAAAATACGACAACACATACTGTGAGTTTAAATACAAATATTGTCTTCTATACAATATCCACACTCAAATAAGTCCTCATTACAATTATTCAAACACTATTTTACAGAAATAGTGAGGACTGCTAAAACATCTTTCTAGAATCATCACTCTATACCCCGACTAGATCCTGCTATGTTCTCACCTTCTGAGAAGAAAAATGGAACAAATAGGAAAAGGGTGAGCTCAACTAGCCCAGTAAAGAATATTATGACTAAGATAATATACAACAAATTATCATTAGTTTTCAACAAGGAAAAATCGATAAAATATAATAAACAACAAGTTTTAGATCAACAACCGCAGCTAGTAAACAACAATCCATTAAAGAGTCAAGTAGAGAATGAGTTCTACTATCTTCTCGATTTAAAAGTCCATCATCAATATTTTATCCCAGAACAACAATCAATATACTTCTTTAATCAAATATTCATCTTTGCACTACGTGCCAAAGATATTCATTTGTATCACCACTTGGTCATGTTCATCTCAACACCGCTCATCTTTGCGCACTACGGCAAAGATATTCATCGGCTTAATCATTCATCTTTGCACTACAGGGCCAAAGATATTCGTGAATATCATCATTTAGGACCTGAGGATGATGAAAATATTTTAAAGAAAATGAATCCAAAGGAGATGTAAGGACAAATAGTAGGGATTCAGATAATAGTTTATCCAAGATCAATAATACTTCATAAATACCAATTTTGAAGCGTAATTCAAAAATAAAGATTAAAACATGGATACAATCAAATATAGTAACCATAATAGACATCTTGGACAAAAAAGAAAATTTCATTTTTTGTGAATAGTGTCGATTCGTGAATAAAGGTTATACACGTGAATAAAGGCAAAGATACGTGAATAAGAACTCCCAACACAAAAAGTTCCAAATTTGATAAAAATGTTCACCAATATTTTAAGATAATGATATTAAAGAAAATAATATCATTTAAGAAGAAAATAACATCCCTTACCTTAAAAGAGCAAAGATTCGACTTGAATATCTGATATAATGAATTTAATCTTATACCAGATATACTTAACACTCAAGATATCTTAAATACTCACAAAAATATGCTTGATAATATAGAGAAAGAAAACTTGTTTCTCGGTATGATTTTCAATTCTAACATAAGCACTTATTTATAGAAAAATGCTGTAATCGCCAAAGCGAGACTAAAATAATAAAATATTTATTTTTCATTTCCTACATTTCACGCCTACCTTATTAGAAAGCCATCGAGAAGCTAGCCTTCTTGAAATAACAATTCAGCCCACATGTTTTGAAAAGTAAAAGTGGGTCCCACCCATAATTTTAATAAAAATCATTTTATTTTCCGAAACTTCAATAATTCATAGAAAATAGCCCGTTTATCGTAAAAAATACAAATTTTATATCCATTCCACACCTAAATCGAATTCTCAACAACTTTGCAGCTTTAAGTTTTTCCAAATTCCAGACAAAAAATATCCAAAATCCACAAACGGATGATTTTTAACACCTTTAAAATTCATAACAAATCATATGTTCATTTTTAACGGTTCAAAATTTGTGGATATATAATCAACTTATATATGTATAACACATCCAAAAATTACAACGATCCAACGGTCGGATCAAAATTTGAACTCACAAAATAGAGCTTTAAGAACACCGATTTGATCTTTTAATACTTCCAATCCGACAAAATACTGATAAAACACCTCAACATTAATTCCTTCATTTATAACCACATAAATAAATCCATCATTTATATCTCGCATCAAATAAATATTTCCTTATCATATAAATCAATAATTAATTATTCACAAATAATATTACAGAATCACAATTATGACAACCAGGCGCTCGTGAGGAAGAGGGGCTTTCCAATAAGGATTTCTCCTCTTCTTGCGCCGCAATTAGGTGACCAAACCTCTAATTGATGAACTTTCTAGACATTGCCAATAATGTTATCTAATAATATTATTCAAATAATCAATTATTGATCCGATAATGGAGATATCATAAAAGACAATTATTGAAACAACAATAATATAAATTATCAACGCAATAATTATCAATCAATAAAATAAAATATCGAATGGTAATTACAGTAATAATTATTGAGTAAAGCCTTCACGTAAGAATTAATAGTTCAAAATATAATGCTGCAAAACCGGCGCCATCGCAAGAATAATGCGATTATCAGTTTTTAACCACCGTATTCCAATTGGTGTTAATTCAGAATCATTACGTCGTTATTTATAACAACTCAAATTTGTCATTTTCTTCATCCGAAGCTTATTCTACATTATGGGCCCACAAATGGTTAACTACCGCATTTAATAATATTCCCGACGTAAAAAGAATATTCCATGACTAAACGTAATATTCCCCGACAACAATGAATATTTTATAACCACTTTGCATATTTTGAAAAAAAATTTATATATCACCCTTAACTTTAACTTTTATCAATTTAACCATTTACCTAATAAGAATTATAAGAAAATTGAATACTTTTATTTCATAAAATTCGGGGTCTTACACCGTATATACAAAGATATAATCCAAATAAAACTTTTTTATACAACTATTAAACTGTCAGTAAAATACTGACAACACATAAGCTATGAGTTTCAATACAAATAATAGTACTACACTCCAAATTAATGATATTCTATATAAAGGTACAAATGATAATCATTTTATGAATTAAAATCTTTGGAAAATGCTCAAGGAATCCTTCATATATGAGAGGCCATGCATCTAAGTTATAATAGATATCATATGACTTGAGAAACTTTAATAAATACGGACCATCATTCTATTCCCCCCGTTATCCCATTTTTACCCAAATACACCACTTTATTACCTAAAAGGAATTGTGAAGCAAAAGCGGTGAGCCAAAATAGCCCATTAAAGAATATTATAACTAAGATAATGTAGAACAAATTATCCTTAGTCCTCAATCTGGAAAAAATCGATAGAATCAATAGAAAACAATTTTAGATCAACAACTACAAATGAACTAGAAATCCATTAGAAGAGTCAAGTAGAATATAATGTCTACTATCTCTTCTAAATTAAAAGTCCATCATTAATATTTTATCCTCAGTAATACCCATCAACAGCTTCTTTGTTGTCAGATTCAAGACAAAGAGCACTTTCATCACATGTCTTCACCAACCACCAAAGATTATAGTTAAATTCATAATTCATATTTATAATCATGTAAATCAACAAATCCATCTTCGCACTACTACTGAGCCAAAGATGTTCAATCAGAATCAAATAATCAACAAACCCATCTCTCGCACTACGATCAAAGATGTTCAACTGTAAAACCAATAATCAACAGTCCATCTTTGCACAACGGCAAAAAATGTTCAACTGTAAAACCAATAATCAACTGTCCATATTTGCACTACGGGCCAAAGAGGACTTTTATCACATCATTTATATGTAACATTACAGGTCATGATTATACCAATACACAATTCCTGGTCATAATCATAACAATCAACATTCCATCTATGCACTATGGGCCAAATATGACTTTTACTACATCATTTGCCTATAACATTACAGGTCATGATTATACGAATACACAATTCCTGGTCATAAACATACCAATCAACAGTCCATCTATTCACTACGGGCCAAAGATGACTTTTACCACATCATTTGTTTGTAACATTATATGTCATGATTATACCAATACACAATTCATAGTCATAATCATACCAGTCCATCTTTGCACTACGAGCCAAAGATGTTTAACTATAAAACAAATAATCAACAATCCATATTTGCACTACGGGCAAAGATGTTCAACTGTGAAACCAATAATCAATACCCATCTTTGCACTACTGGCAAAAAAAAATTCAATCAGAAAACCAATAATCAATACCCATCTTTGCACTTCTGCCAAAGATAACTTTTACCACATCATTTGTGCTGTAACATTACAGTGTCATGATTATACCAACACACAATTCCCCGGGTCATAATCATAACAATCAACGATTCATCTATGCACTACGCGCCAAATACGACTTTTACCGCATCATTTATTTGTCTCAGTAATATTATAGGTCATGATTATACCAATACACAATTCTCGTTCATAAACATACCAATCAACAAATTCATCTATGCACTACGGGTCAAAGATGACTTTTACCACATCATTTGTTTGTAACATTACAGTCATGATTATACTAGTACACAATTTCTCGATCATAATCATACCAATCAACAAATCCATCTATGCACTACGACCAAAGATAACTTTCACCACAATATAAGTATGAATGATGACAATGATATAAGCATTCAATCAACAAAATAGGTATACAACACCCATTCCGAAATCACAAAATACATGGTATGTAAACAACTACAACTTTATTAATACAACATAAAAACATGAGTTTAAATACAAATATTGTCATCTGTATAATATCCACACTCAAATAAGTCCTCATTACAATTATTAATACACTATTTTACAAAATAAAGTGAGGACTACTAAACCACTTCTAGAACCATCATTCCACACCCCGACTAAGACTCGCTACATTCTCGCCTCCCGAGAAGAAAAAAATGGAACAACAAGGAAAAGGGTGAGCTCAACTAGCCCAAGAAAGAATATTATGACTAAGATAATATAGAACAAATTATCGTTAGTCTTCAACAGGAAAAATCTAATAGAATACAATAGACAACAAGTTTTAAATCAATATTCGCAATGAAAATAATAATTCATTAGAAGAGTTAAGAGAAATGAAATCTACTATCTTCTATATATGAATTTAAAAGTTCATCGCTCTATATTTTATCCCCGTAACATCAATCAATATATAATCTGAATCAAATATTCATCTTTGCACTACAAAAGCCAAAGATATTCATCACTGGTCATGTTCATCTAAACACATGCTCATCTTTGCACTACGGGCCAAAGATATTCATCGAAAATCATTAATCTTTGCACTACATGCCAAAGATATTCAATTATATCATCATTTAGACCGAGGATGATGAAAATATTTTAAAGAAAACGAATCCAAAGAAAACAAAAGAATAAATATTAAGGATTCAGATTTCAAACAATCCAAGTCCAAAAATACCTCATAAATAATCATAGTGGAGTAAAATTCAAGAATGATCAAAACATGGATACAATCAAAGATAGTATCCATAATAGATATTTTGGACACGTAAAAACAAAATTTAATTTTTCTCGTGAATAATGTCGATTCGTGAATAAAGGCAGTCAGATACGTGAATAAAGTATCGATATATGTGAATAAGAATCTACACCAAAAGATAGAAATTCCACAAGAAAATCATCACGCTTCGTGAATAGTACTCGTGAATAAGAACTCGTGAATAAGAATAAGAATAGTAAATCATGAATAAGAACTCATGAATAATAAGAACCCCATACATGAAAAAAGTTCCAAATTTGATAAAAAGTTCCAACCAATATTTCTAAGATAATGATATTGAAGAAATAATATCACTTACGAAGAAAATAACATCCCTTACCTCAAAAGGATAAGATTTCGACCGAATACCGATATAAGTAATAAAGAACTTACACCGTATAAAGAACACTCAAAGTATTAAAATACTCACAAGAATACGCTCAATATATCGAGAGAGAAAGAGAGAGAAGATTTCAGCTTCGTGTGTGATTTTCAATTCTAACCTAAGACCCTATTTATAGAAAATGCTTAGAACACCAAAGCGTAAAATTTAATAAAATAATATATATATATATATATATATATAAATTTCTTAAGCCCACCTTTGAAATCAATTCAGCATTTCCACATGCATGCCAATCTTCTACCAAAAAAAAAAAAACGTTTTTCATAAATAAAATAATTAAAACTTCCAAAATCAATTATTTCGAACTTCTAACTTCAATAATTCATAATAAATAGCCCTTTTATCAGAAAAATTCAAACCACATGTCCTTTCCATAGGAAATTTCATTCTCTACAACTTTGCGTAAGAAAGTTTTTCCAAATTCCAAATGTAAATCGACCAAATCCACAAACGGACGATTTTACAAAGCTATAATCAAATTTCAACCAAGAAATGGGGTCCACCGACACACAAAAACATGTGTTAATCATTTAATGCAACAAAAATACTCTTCCTCCTCATATACTCATATATCCCACATTCATTGTAAAAATATCATCATTATTATATTATAATAATATAATAAAATATTATTTTATCGTAAAAGATAAAATATCAATTTTCAACAATTGTCACTTTAAAAATTTTCTCCATCTATATCCACATAAAATCAATATTTTCTCTCATCATATAAATCAATAATTAATTATTCACAAATAATATTACAGTAATCACAATATCGGGCAACCTGTGCCGCTCCTGTGAAAGAGGGGGCTTTCCAATAAGAATTTCTCCTTATCGGCGCGCAATTAATTAGGTGACCAAACCTCTCCTGTATGTAACTTTCTAGACATCGCCAATAATGTTTTCTAATAATATTATTCAGATAATATGAATTATTGCTTCGATAATGGAAAATACCGTAGTGACAATTATCAAACAACAAAGAATATAAAATATCAACGCAACAATTATCAATCAATAAAATAAAATATCGAATAAGAATTATCGTAATAATTATCGAGTAAAGGCCTTTCACGTAAGAATCAATAATTGGTGCAATACCGCAAAGCATCGCAACAACAACGCCAGACATCGTGTTTTAACCACCGGTATTCCAACAAGATTAATTGTGAATAACTACGCCAAGTATTTATAAACAACTTATACTTGTCGCTTTCTTCATCCAATCGCTTCCACATGGGCCCACACAAGGTCAAGGCCGTCAGCATTTAATATTCCCTGACAAGAAGAATATTCCACGACCAAACTAATATTCTCCGACAAACAATGAATATTTTATAACCACTTACTTATTTAAAATATTTACGATTTTACCCATAACTAACCACATTAATCAAATCAACCCTTACTATTTCAAAATAATAAATAGAGGAATTTAAATTTCATTTATTAATAATTTGGGGTCTTACAACCTCCCTCCCTTATGAAATTTCATCCTCGAATTTGACGACGACGACGACTGTGTTTTTCAAAAGATGAGGATACCTCGCTTTCATTTTCGCTTTCCAACTCCCGTGTCATTTCCTCAATAAAGATGGTTTCTCCACAAAACTTTAACTTGTGGTATGACCTTCAAAGGCGTAGGACATGCTCCTTCCTATCCAAGATCTTGACAGTACCTCTCTCAGACGTTAAGTCTTCTACTATCTCGTCCGGTTCTAACTCAATAACGTGGTTTGGGTCTTTCACATATTTACGTAAGCACGTATATATGAAAAACATTATGAACACGAGACATACTTGAGGTAACGCGAGTCTATAGCCACATTTCCTACTCGGCAAGAATCTGAAATGGACCAATAAATCGTGGATCGAGCTTTCTCTTCCCAAATCTTGTAACTCCTTCCATGGAGCCACACGCAACAATACATGATCCCCAATACTAAATTCCACGCCCTTTCGATGAAGATCCGCATAACTCTTTTGTCGATCCTGTGCCGCTTGTATACGCTGTCAATCGCTTTGGATCTTCTCTCGTAGTCATTCGCACTAACTCGTCCCAACAACGCTTGCTTTCTCCCACCTCATCCCAACATACCGAGAGCGACACTTTCGTCCATACAATGCTTCAAATGGAGCCACACCTATACTTGCCTGATAACTGTTGTTGTAGGAGAATTCCACCAATGGTAGGTACTTATCCCAACTCCCTTTGAAATCGAGGACACAAAGTCTTAATAGATCTTCAAGAGTTTGAATAGTCCTCTCTGATTGTCCGTCCATTTGAGGATGGTATGTCGAATCGAATCAGAAACTGCGCTCATAGCTTTTTGCAAGCTAACCCAAAATCTTGAAGTGAATCTTGGGTCACGATCCAAAACTATGGATACCGGCATGCCATGCAACTCACAATCTCATTTACGTATATACTAGCAAAGACGTTCAAGGAATAAGTCTCCGATCGGCAAGAAATGAGCGTATTTGGTTAATCTATCAACAATAACCCAAATAGCATTTATGCCTGAGAAACCGTGGGAGACCCATAACAAAATCCATGGTAATGTGTTCCCACTTCCATTTCGGAATCTCAAGTGGTTGCAATGGACCCTTTTGGCACTTGATGCTCCGCCTTTACACGCCGACAAGTTAAACACCTCGAGATAAACTTCGCAATCTCTCTCTTCATATTGTTCCACCAAAATGTATGTCAAGATCACGATACATTTTGGTACTTCCAGTGATGGATTGCAAATGGTGTATCAGTGCCTCCATCATGATTCTATGCTTCAAATCGTAATCGTTAGAACACAAAGTCCGGAGTGGACTCAAGTATTCCTTCTTCATCGATTCTCGCTTCGAATAACACCTTCAGATTTCTTCTTCATACGATCATCCCGGATCTCGCGGCTTGAGCAACTTTAACTTTATCGATTAAAGTCGGTTCTATACGATATACTTGACATCATCGCACTTCTCGCTCCTCGTTCTATCTTCATCTTCTACTCAACGCGTCACCAACACCACATTTGTTTTTCCAACGATGGTATCAATAGTATCAATGTGTCGTAATCTTCAATATCCGAGCCAACGCCGCTGCCGCATGTCGAGTTCTTTTTGAGTGAAGAAATATTTGAGGCTTTTATGGTCCGAATATATCTCCACTTTCTCCCCATATAGATAGTGCTTCCGCATCTTTAGCGAAAACGATCACGCTAACTCTAGATCATGAGTAGGATAATTCCTCTCATATTCTTTTGTTGTCGCGAGGCATAAAGCTATGACTTTCCCACGCTGTCATGAGAACACATCCTAACCCTTTCAAGCATCAGCAGAGATAACAAATCCATCCAACCAGATGGTATTGTCAAAAGGTGCCAAATGAGTCTCTCTCGAGATCTTCAAAGCTCTTCCCACATTCCTCGCTTCCATTCAATTTTGTATCTCTACGAGTCACCGAGTTAATGGAATAGCGATTCGAGAATATCCTTCAACGAATCTCCGATAATAACCAACTAAGCCTGAAAGCTACGATTTCGATTACCGACTTAGGTTGCTTTCAATCAACCGACTCATATCCCAACCTTGATAAGACGTCACAATGACACCTATCGCTTTACTATCGCATCTAATATGGCGCCCCTACGAGAGTCCGGCTTTGCTTCATATTCCACAAAAGAAGTCACCAGATAGAGGCTCTGCTATCAACTTCTATAGTTGGGTTTTTTAACTCCTCAAGTTCAATAGAGCCATTCGATATGAGATTTTAGAAATGGGTTTTGTACCGGGTTCAAAGTCGATACAAAATTCAATATCACGCCTCGGGAGTAGCCAGAAATTTTTCAGAAATACGCCAGAAATTTACTAACAATGTAAATATCATTCAAATCGACGATTATTTTTGTTCAAGTCCATAACATGGCTAAGAAAGCTTGACATCCGCTTTTTCAATAAACGAATGACTTTACTACTTGATATGAAAGAGTTCGACTTCAATGGTTTGGTTGCTTAAATTGAATAATGTGTTGCTTAGAATATGAAAACTAACAACCTTACAAAAGCAATCAATTTGGCATGATGAGTAGTTAACCAATCAATCCCTAAAATCACATCAAAAGCAAGTATCTTTAAAGAGATAAGGTCAACAGTAATGTGATGGTGCCAACTTGATCAAACAAGATTTATAAACAAAGGATGTGATGAAAGTTTCTCCTAACTGAGTTTCCACAGATAAATCAAAGTCTAATTTCTCCTGAGTCAAGTTTAAACGCTGAGCACAAGGTGAGAGATATAAAGAATGGGTAGAACCCAGATTCAATAAGGTATAGACTTCGCAAGAATTTATAATTAACTAACCCGTGATACCTTCGCTCAAGTTCCTCGCTTTTGGGCACCACGACAAACGCCTTCCAGAACCGCTGACTTTCGACTTGTTCAGATCCGCCTCCTGTGCCACCGTCCCAACTCGGACTTAACTTTGCTATAGAGTACATTCCACCCGGCTATTGCTTCGTCAATTCTCGATCCATGATTTCAATCATTACTCCCGATCCATATCGAATTGGGGTCGACCGCTCCGCATAGGGGTAATTCAAACTCGATGTTGATTCTCCCAATTGTCGTCCAAAAAAAGCGTAAAATCCATTTCATCTATTTTGGCCTTATTGGATCGGACGCCTTTTTCTACAATATCAACGTGTCGTGTAGCTTTTACCCATGCATCCTCCATTCTCATTCGCTTGGTCGCTTTTTCTTTCATCGTAACTTTGATCATATCATAGCATTCTCGATTCCAAATTTAATATCTTATACTCAAAAGAGTGCTTCGCTCAAGCATCGCACATCTGTAACACAATTTAGAATTGTTGCATCTCTTTGCTCCACGATCGCCTCATTGCTTCTTCAAATTTCGCTTCTTCTAACTCATGAATACGATTTTGTAATTCTAAATTTCGATCATAAAATTCTTCTAATAAATTCTCCTCGTGTTCCTCTTCTTCCTTCTTCTTCTTCTTCTCACTCTCACCGCCACCTCAGCATTATCTCGGTGCAACTATTAATTCTTCACTCACCACATGGATATCTCTAATTCTTTCTTCACCGACATCACATTATCTTCGTCATGATTAGAGCTTTCTCCACTGGCTCATTCACTCCATTGTTAATATTTTCACCGCCATTCTCAAATACGCCACAAAACAAGGGTTAATTAAAGAAATTAACATATCACATAATAACCCTATACTACGACCAACCAACAAATAAGCTTGTAGGACACACTAGCTAAGGATTTACTCTGCCTCTCCCCCCTAGTTCTATTCCCCGATCTCCGCCAGAGATCATATCCCTAAGCTCGATATTAACCGCGACGCCCCCAAAATAGTATACAACACCCATTCTCGAGTCGCCAAAATACATGGTACGTAAACAACTACAACTTTATTAATACAACATAAAAACTGTGAGAGTTTAAATACAAATATTGTCATCTGCACAATATCCACACTCAAATAAGTCCTCATTACAATTATTAATACACTATTTTACGTAATAATAGAGGACTACTAGAACCACTTCTAGAACCATCATTCCACACCCCGACTAAGACTCGCTACATTCTCGCCTCCCGAGAAGAAAAATGGAACAACAAGGAAAAGGGTGAGCTCAACTAGCCCAAGAAAGAACATTACACTAAGATAATATAAAACAAATTATCGTTAGTCTTCAACAGGGAAAAATCTAATAGAATACAATAGACAACAAGTTTTAAATCAATATTCGCAGCGAAAATAATAATTCATTAGAAGAGTTAAGTAGAGAATGAAATCTACTATCTTCTATATATGAATTTAAAAGTTCATCGCTCATCTTTTTATCCCCGTAACATCAATCAATATATATCTCGAATCAAATATTCATCTTTGCACTACAGCCCAAAGATATTCATCACCGGGTCATGTTCATCTAAACACTGCTCATCTTTGCACTACGCCCAAAGATATTCATCGAAAATCATTCATCTTTGCACTACAAAGCCAAAGATATTCAATTATATCATCATTTAGACCGAGGATGATGAAAATATTTTAAAGAAAACGAATCCAAAGTGAAACAAAAGAATAAATATTAAGGATTCAGATTTAAACAATCCAAGTCCAAAAATACCTCATAAATAATCATAGTGGAGTAAAAAATTCAAGAATGATCAAAACATGGATACAATCAAAGCTAGTATCCATAATAGATATTTTGACACGAAAAATGAAAATTTAATTTTTCTCGTGAATAAAGGTCGATTCGTGAATAAAGGTCAGATACGTGAATAAAGTGTCGATACGTGAATAGTAACTCTGACACCAAAAGATAGAAATTCCACAAGAAAATCATCATCATCAGCTCGTGAATAGTACTCGTGAATAGTAACTCGTGAATAAGAACTCATGAATAAATCAAATAGAACTCATGAATAAGAACTCCGATATGAAAAAGTTCCAAATTTGATAAAAAGTTCCAACCAATATTTCTAAAGATAATGATATCAAGAAATAATATCACTTACGAAGAAAATAACATCCCTTACCTCAAAAAAGGATAAGATTTCGACTCGAATACTCGATATATAGTACCGAAAGAAACTTGCACCGTATAAGAACACTCAAAGTATTAAAATACTCACAAGAATACGCCAATATATATCGAGAGAGAGAGAGAGAAGATTTCAGCTTCGTGTGTGATTTTCAATTCTAACCTAAGCACCCTATTTATAGAAAATGCTTAGAACACCAAAAGCAAAAATTTAATATAATATTAATATATATATATATATATATATATATATATATATATAAATTTTCAAGCCACCTTTTGAAATCAGATCTTAGCATTTTCCACATGCCAATCTTCTAGAAAAAAAAGAAAAATATTTTTCATAAATAAAATATTTAAAACTTCCAAAATCAATTATTTCGAACTTCAAACTTCAATAATTCATAATAAATAGCCCTTTTATCGTAAAAATTCAAACCACATGTCCTTTCCATAGGAAATTTCATTCTCTACAACTTTGCAAAGAAAGTTTTTCCAAATTCCAAATGTAAATTGACCGAAATCCATAAAACCCGACGATTTTACAAAAAGCTATAATCAAATTTCAATTAAGAAATGGGGTCCACCGACACACAAAAATATGTGTTAATCATTTAATGCAACAAAATACTCTTCCTCCTCATATACTCATATATCCCACATTCATTGTAAAAATATCATCATTATTATATTATAATAATATAATAAAATATTATTTTATCGTAAAAGATAAAATATCAATTTTCAACAATTGTCACTTTAAAAATTTCTCCATCTATATCCACATAAAATCAATATTTTCCTCATCATATAAATCAATAATTAATTATTCACAAATAATATTACAGTAATCACAATATCGGACAAACCAGCCGCTCCTGAAAAGAGGGGCTTTCCAATAAGAATTTCTCCTCATCGGTGCAAGCAATTAGGTGACCAAACCTCTCCTGTATGTAACTTTCTAGACATTGCCAATAATGTTTTCTAATAATATTATTCAGATAATATGAATTATTGCTTCGATAATGGAAAATACCGTAGTGATAATTATCAAACAACAAGAATATAAAATATCAACGCAACAATTATCAATCAATAAAATAAAATATCGAATAAGAATTACTCGTAAATAATTATCGAGTAGTGCCTTCACGTAAGAATCAATAATTGGTGCAATACCGCAGCTACATCATCGCAACAACGCCAGACATCGTGTTTTAACCACCGGGTATTCCAACAAAGATTAATCAGAAATAACTACGCCGTTATTTATAAACAACTTATACTTGCTGCGCTTTCATCCAATCAATTTCCGTTATGGGGCCCACACAAGGTCAACCAACAGCATTTAATATTCCCCGACAAAGAAGAATATTCCACGACCAAACGAATATTCTCCGATAAAAATGAATATTTTATAACCACTTGCTTATTTAAAATATTTATGATTTTACCCATAACTAACCACATTAATCAAATCAACCCTTACTATTTCAAAATAATAAATAGAAGAGGAAATTAAATTTTATTTATTAATAATTTGGGGTCTTACAGATTTACTATTGAAATGGACGGTCCATATTGATTTACTAATAAAACCACAACCGACGATCCATATTAATTTACTATTAAAATCACAACCGACGATCCATATTGATTTACTATTAAAACCACACCCGACGATCCAAAAAATTAGTACATCTCCCCATGGAATAATATGTCAAACTTACAACAAACGCCTCATGACAACCCCCTCTATTTATATCAAAAATTGAATAAATATTTACCACAAATCATTTATCTTCAATAAACACATTTTTAACCTTTTAACAATTATTCATCATTAATATTATAACTCTCAATATTGACAATCAGATCATTTCCAAGAAAGAGGGGGCTTTTCAATAAGGATTTCTCCTTACTGACGTGCAATTAAATAACCAAACCCCTTTCCTCGACAGAATTTCCTAAACATTGTCAATAATGCAAATAATAATATGAATAATTGTGTCATCTCAATTATTAATTTAATAATATAAAATATTGTGCAGATGATACTGTGATAATAATTGAACAAAATTGAGTGGCTTCTTACGTAAGCATCAATAATCAGAGATACTGTAATACCGTGTTACTGTGAAACAACGCGTATTATTTTACTTTTATCACCGTATTTTTCAAAAGTTTAACTTCAAACGCTTTTGCGTTATTTTTATAAAATGGTTATTTCACGCTTTCTATATCCGAAGCGGTTTATTTGCTAGGGGTCCACTAATGATTGCGATGCCGTCGCATTTAATATTTCCCGATAAAAAATATATTCTCCACCAAACGAATATTCCCGATTAAATCTAATATTTTATAACAACTTCATGCTTCGTGTGTAAAATTTACACATATCACCCTTAACTTTAACCTTTTATCAATTTAACCAATTACTGAATAATAATTATAAGAAAAATTGAATACTTTCATTTCATAAAATTTGGGGTTTTACAATCTCCCCTCCTTATGAAATTTCGTCCACGAAATTTTCGTACATGGTAGTTCGAAGAAGTGAGAATACCTTGCTTTCATTTCAGATTCTATCTTCCCGGTCATTTCCTTTGTATCAAGATTTCTCCATTGCTCATCTCTTGGATTTCAGATATCATTCCAGAATACAACTTCAAAACAAAGGTTAATTGACATATCACAATTTGTCAACTTTTTAAGAAAATTTAGCTTAGGTAGAACACACACTAGCGAACAAAATTACTCGTCTCTCCCCTCCTAGTTCTAACCTCAGATCTCTGCCATAGATCATATCCCTAGGCTTTAATACCAAATGTGACGCCCCCAGAATAGGTCCACACGACCCATTCTGGGTTACCAGATATACACTACATAATACAAATAAAAACTTCCTTTATACAACTATTAAACTGTCGTGCAAAATATGACAACACATAAGCTGTGAGTTTCAATACAAATAACAGTACTCACACTTCAAATTAATGATACTCTACATAAAGGTACAGTCGATAACTGTTTTAGGAATTAAAATCTTTGGAAAATACTCAAGGAATCCTTCATATATGGGAGGTCATACATCTAAGTTATAATAGATATCATAAGACTTGATCATTAATCTTGGTTGACCCAATAGACCCCAAAGAAGAATGAGACGATTACTATCTTGTTCATTCCAATTGTGTGTATCTTCTTGCCATATAATTACCTCTATTGTCTCAAACTGAGGATTATAATCCAACCATACTTCAAGATTATATAGATAATACTCATAGATATAGGTAACAAGTGGATGTGCACAACCATATCTTATGATAACACGGGTTTGTATATGGTCAAACATCATATATGATAGTAGAAACACACCCTTAAAGCTCTTACTGCAATTATGTCCTCCTCATTCTAATGGGGTACATTTTTGGCGCTTTCACAGTCGGGTTCTCCTCACCCTATTGTTGTTCACCAAAATCAATTATTAAATGACGTATAAAATACGACACACACATTTTAAGTTCTTAATACAATTATATATTGTCATGCTGTTTTATAATATATTGAGAAACCTAAACAGTCACAGACCATCATTCTATTCCGCTGTTATCCCCGCCGCTCTGCCCAGCTACACCCTTATTACCTAAAAGGAATTGTGAAGCAAGAGGGTGAGCACAAATATCCCAGTTAAGAATATTATAACTAAGATAATGTAGACAAAATTATCCTTAGTCCTCAACAGGGTAAAATCAAATAGAATACAATAGACAATAAGTTTTAGATCAACAACTACAGCGGAACCAGCAATCCATTAGAAGAGTCAAGTAGAACATAATGTCTACTATCTCTTCCAAATTAAAAGTCCATCATTAATATTTCATCTCTTTAATACCCATCAACAGTTCTTTGTTGTACCCAAGACAAAGAGCACTTTCATCACCTGTCTTCACCTGAACCACCAAAGATTATAGTTAAATTCACAATTCATATTTATAATCATGTAAATCAACAGTTCATCTTTTCACTACGGTCCAAAGACATACAACTGTAAAACCAATAATCAACAGTCCATCTTTGCACTACGGGCCAAAGATGTTCAACTCAGAAAACCAATAATCAACATTCTATCTTTGCACTACTACCAAAGATTTTCAAATCAGAAACCAATAATCAATGGTCCATCTTTGCACTACGACCAAAAATGTTATAATCAGAAACTAATAATCAATGACCCATCTTTTGCTACTACGCAAGCAAAGATGTTCAATCAGAAACTAATAATCAATGTACCATCTTTGCACTACGGGCCAAAGAGAACTTTTACCACATCATTTGTCTGTAACATTACAGGTCATGATTTTACCAATACACAATTCCTAGTCATAATCATACTAATCAACAGTCCATCTATGAACTACGAGCCAAAGATGACTTTTACCACATCATTTGTTTGTAACATTATAGATCATGATTATACCAAAACATAATTTTTTTGTCATAATCATACCAATCAATAGTCTATCTATGCACTATGGGCCAAAGATGACTTTTATCACATCATTTGTTTGTAACATTACAGGTCATGATTATACCAATACACAATTTCTGGTCATAATCATACCAATCAACAGTCCATCTATCCACTACGACCAAAGATGACTTTCACCGCAATATAAACATGATAATGATGACAATGATATAAGGATTCAATCAAGTGAGATCAAGGATAAATATCAAAATTTATAATTCAATTTATTCAAAGTTCAAGAATATCCAAATATTCAACATGATAACTAAATGTGGAATAAAATTCAAGAATGATATTTATGTATCAAAAATAATGTGGACAGAAAAGAAATTACTTTTGTTGTTTAATAAGACTTTAAATAATAGTGAAATTTAATAAATAATCATCGAATGAATAGTACCGAATTTATAGTTATAATTAAATATAATGAATTGTTAGTTCAATAATAATGGCATATAATAAAATTAAGATAATAATTTAAAAAATTTGTCATTTTATATTATTATCAATTATATATATAAAATACGGCTCTATCTTTTCATTAAATAAAAAAATTAATAAAAAAAGACTCTTTCCTTGTGATTAATGAAACAGAAAAATTCACGAAACATTCAAAAGAGTCCATAAGAATCACTACAAAATCATACAAGGGGTCACTATCTATACTAGCTGACAAATAATTACAAAATCAAGGGTGGAGAAATGCCCCCCTTGCCCTATTGTGCATCCATCATTAGCTTCAAAATTAAATTGCAGATACAATTTTATTCAAATTACGAAGTAATATAAATTTTTTAATATATAATTTTTTTTATTTTTAAATGATTGAATACTATCATACTACTTTTATATTTCTAGCTATTATTCAAGATAAATTTTAAAATAATTTTTTTATAGAAATTGTAATTATTTTACAAATAATGTATTTATAATTTTAGAACTAGTGAATAAATTATTAATTTTCCTGCTATAAATGTTTTTACCCAATCTAAACTGTACATTTTATCTGTCATTTTCTCCATGGGATTCAAGAGTTTAGTGGGGATCAAATAGCTTACTGTTTATTCGCTATATACATTTTATTTGTCGCTTGTTTCCGGATCTAAACTGTACATTTTATTTGTCGCTTGTTTCCCAATCTAAACTGTAAATTTTATTTGTCATTTTCTCAATGGGATTTTGTTGGCCACTCCACTACTACTGTGGTACATGTCATTGATCTCATGGGATGTGATCTCATGATCCAAAGTTTACACACGCACGCACCCATTATAGAGAGAGAATAATTCATATTAATCTATTTATCTATCTAATAAAATACAAATAATTTTGAATTTTTCGCTCATTTAATAAATTATCTGGGCCGTCCAAAGTTTGAGATAAATTTTACTGTTTATACAAAGGTCTTATGAGGATTTACACATAACTAGTCTATCTAATAAAATACAAATAATTTTGAATTTTCAAATTTCACTTAATAAATCATCCTGATCCATCCAAAATTTGAGATAAATCACACCGCTTTTTCAAATGGAGGCAGGAATTTGTTGACTTTGCCCAATATAAGTAAAAAATTATAAATAATTAATATAAATTTAACCAATATATATGAGTATAATTATTTTATCGCATTAAACACCCATCTTTATCATAGTTTATATGCCACTTACAAGTGGTAAGGTCATAAATTCAAATACACACTTAAAATTATACATCCATCTTGGGTGCGTCACACTACATGGTATATAAATTCAAATACACACTTAATTATACATAACATACATACATAACCGAGAGTTCTAATAGAAATATTGTCATTTAGACAATATCCATACTCAAGGAGTCCTCATTACATTTATTGTCACACTATTTAACGTAATAGTGAGGACTACTAATGCTATCTTCTGGACCATCACTCTTTTCCCCGACTCGTCCCCAAATATATTCTCATTTCCTCAAGAGAACAAAGGAAAGAAAGGGTGAGCTCAACTAGCCCAAAGAAGAAATATTATGACTAAGATAATGCGTAATAAAATTATCATTAGCCTTCAACAAAGTTGTTAAACCGATAAAATACAATAGACAACCAGTTTAATCATAGCGAACATGTAATCCATTAAAAGAGTCAAGAGAAAATAAAGTCTACTATCTTTTAGGTTTTAAAAGGTTTTCATAAATTTTATCACTAAGACTCAGCTTTAATGAATAAACCACAATATCTAATCATCCCCGCATACTGGCCAAGGATTTTCATCAAATTATCAATGGTCATGACTATACCGAATCACCCCGGTCATAATCATACCAAAAACTATCCATCACCGCATTACAAAAGCAATCGAGGACTTTTATCACATCATTTATATAAAACCATGATTATACCGAATGATCCCCGGTCATAATCATACTAAGTTCATCTATGCACGTAAGCCAAAGATAACATAATATAACATGAGGATGATGACAATGACATAATAATTCAATAAAACAAGTTCAAGAATTATTTTATCCATGAATTAGTAACGCCCAAATTGTCAACAAGATACTTTGCTTTTGTAGAGTAAAATTCAAGAATGATCGTAAGAATATTTCCATGAAAAGATATCGGATGAAACGCAAATATCAAGGATATTCTACTAATTTCATGGAGTATAAAAAGTCAAAGTTTTAACCAACCGGGTATAATAAAGAATGGAATAACAAAGGAAATCACCATGCATGCGTATTTCAGATGCATAAAAGTTATTCCAATGTAATAATAATAATGGAACCAATCCGTGAAATTCACAATCGGCTGTGATGTTCCAATGTAATAATAAAGATGGAACTGCATCCGTGTAAAACACACATGATAGATATTCCAACAGAATGATAAAGATTTTAACCAAGTCCTGGTGTAAAACACACGCATGTGATGTTCCAAATGTAATAATAATAAAGACTTTAATGTAAATAATAATAAAGATTTTAACCAGTCCTGTAAAACACACGCATGTGATATTCCAATGTAAATAATAGAAGAATGTCACCAAGTATAGGGTAAACCACGCATACAGTTATGTATAGGGTATGCCACAGATACAAAGTTATTCCAATGTAATAATAAAGAATGGAATAATGTAGGGATTTCACCAAGTATAGGTATGCCACAGAATTATTTCAATGTAATTCAATAATAATAATGAATAATGTAAGTTCTCTTCTTCATGAATAAGAAAGAATAACACCCTTTACTAATATCCCTTACCGTAAAAAGACACTAGATATCAAAGTAGTGAAGTACCGTAATACTCTTCTTCTTTCTCTCTATAGATTTTCTCTCTATAGCTTCTCTCTATAATTTCTCTCTCTAGAGTTTCAGTGAATTCGTAAGAAAATAATGAAGGAATGAGCTTCTATTTATAGGAAAATAGAATGCATAGTAATTAATCCATGAACGATCCAGATTGATTTACTTTAATCTGACGGTCCATATTTAAAGCAAAATCTTTTAAATAAAATATCATATATTCTATTTATATAAAAACATTTTACTATGCAAACACTATGCAACACTATGCAAAACACTATGCAACACTATGCATAATAAAATATAATATATTCTATTTATAGAATAACTTTAATAAAGTATTTTGTTTTATATAAAAAGATGTTTCGCTTTTATTACGTTAATAATACTGAATAAAACAAAACGTCATTATCGCTATAATAATTCATATTATTAATCGACAATAATGGAATCAAACCGAGTGACTTCTCACATAAAGATCAATAATCAATACCGTGCTACTACTACAACCACACGTGATCATGCATTTTACTACTACGAGTAGTTCAACAAAGATCAACTCAGAAAACTTCCGCCGTTATTTTCATAAAATATTTTGTTCGGGTGAATAGTAACTCATGAATAGTAATTCATGAATAGTAACTCGTGAATAGTACTCTACAAAAAGTGTCCCAAATACTTGAGTGAACAATACTAGAGTGAATAGTAATTTTGGTGAATAAGAACTCCGTGAATAAGGACTCGTGAATAGTAACTCCGACACAAAAAGTGTCCCAAATACTAGGGTGAACAATACTAGAGTGAATAGTAATTTCGTGAATAGTAACTCATGAATAAGAACTCATGAATAGTAACCCAGTATTTTATGACAACTTATCTACTTTGAAAAATTTTCAAATATGACCCTTAACTTTAAACTTTTATCAATTTAACTATTCACCAAAATAGAAAAAATTGAACACTTTTATTTCATAAAATTTGGGGTCTCACAATCTCCCTCCTTATGGAATTTCATCATTCTCAAAATTAGGGTGCGTACGACTGTATGATAAGAGGTGAGGATACCTTGAATACTTTTATCGTTGAAAACATTAAATTCATCTTTGCAATCCGGCCAAAGATATTCATTAACAATTCATCTTTGCACTATAGGCCAAAGATATACAACTGTAAAACCAATAATGCTGAGACTCAGCTTAATAGTATCACGACCACGAATTATCCATGCACTCTGGCCAGGATATTCGTGTTTTTAATTACGGTCATGATTATACCGAATAATCCCTAGTCATAATCATACCAAGTCCATCAATGTACTACTACCAAAGATGACTTTTACCACATCCATGAATTAATATTTCATTCTTTGAGACTCACCAATAATTAATCCACATCATCGAATCATCCCCGGACTACGTGCCAAGGATATTCTTTATTATCACGACCACGAATTATCCATGCACTACGTGCAAAGATAATCGTGTATTCATTAAGATCACGACCACAAATTATCCATGCACTACGTACCAAAGATAATCGTATTATTCATTAGTATCACGACCACAAATTATCCACGCACTACTACCAAAGATAATCGTGTATTCATTAGTATCACGACCACAAATTATCCATGCACTACTACTACCAAAGATAATCGTATTCATTAGTATCAAATTACCACAAATTATCCATGCACTACGCCAAAGATAATCGTGTTTTCAATTACTTATGATTATACCGAACAATCCTCGGTCATAATCATACCAAGTCCATCTATGCACTACAAAGCCACGTAGATGACTTTCAACATAATATAAGCATGAGGATAATGATATAAAGAATCAATCAAATGAGATAAATGATAAATACTAAACATTTATAATTTATCCGTGATTCAAGAATATCCCCATGTTATCAATCACTTAATAATCTCATAATCTAATATCATTAATATTATAACAATATTTTAATCACTTCTTAAATTTATAAACAATTTATCTCAATTGTTTACGCTTTTACCATATAATGCATTTAATCATTCAAAAATGCCATACTCATAAGATATCATCACCAATTATTAAATCCTCAAAAAATATATGAATATACTCTATATAGGATTCTCTAGTCATAAAATCCCATTTTCAACTTTGTTACTTCACATAACATATTTAACTCATATGTTCAGAATTAAACTATTTTCATGAAAAATATCAAATCAGTCCCAAAATATTTCTTTTCTGGGATTTAGCATAATATAGTCCCATAATGAAAATATATTTTCTCGAATTTTTAAAATTCATTTACTATTTTCAAAAATCAATTTCTAATTAATTCCTTAAGAAATTAGCTACCTCAAGTTTAACTCCAAAATTCCCAAATCTTGACAGGACCTTACACATGTTAACGTGAGCTTCCAGTTTAAATTTCATGGTCATCGGAGTTATAGAACTTGATTTATAGCGTTTTTTAAAAAACCTAAATATTGAAATAGTCATAACTTGCTCATTTTAAGTCAGAATGAGCTCATTTTTGGAAAGGAGGTACTTTATACCATATACCTTCATGTCCCAAAAGGCCAGAATTTTTCTCATAATTTAAGTGGCCAAAACAGCCCCTCTAAAATCATGGCAGCAACTTTTTTCGGTTTTTGCAGCTTTGCACTCCTTTGCTAAAATCAGTCCACACAAAAATCTACAACACCTTTTCCAGTAATTCCACTTGGATTAGTTAGGTAACTCATAGATCTAACTCTAGGACTTGACCACATTCAAAAATTCAAAATATAATAGGAGATATGGTCAATTGAATTTCATGTTACGTTTTTCACCAAAATCTGATTTTCAACTTTGTGATTTCTAAGAAACTTTCATGTTTTCACATACTAACCAACATAACTCATCATAACACTTACTAATACCATGTATACCCATGATTTTCATTAGTCCAATACTTTTATTATGACTTTCATCATAAACCACGTAAACTGCTCATTTTAGTTGAAGAAATATTTGAGGTTTAAGAAATGGGTTTTATATCGGGTCAATACTGAAATTCGATTTCACGCTCTAAGTAGGCTAAGAAGTCTTCAAGAATACGCCAAATTTAAATAATAGAAATATCATTCAAAATCGTGACTCTCATCCAAGACTTGGATAGTACGTCACATTGATACCAACTCGTGACTTTCTATCCCTTAACCTAGATAGCACCTCACAATGATACCTATAAACTTTCCATCTTCGTTCACGATGTCGCCTCTGTAGTAAGTATGGCTTCTGTGCATTCCACACAAGGAAGTCAACAACGAAAGGATCGGGCTCTTTACTTATGGCTTAATATAACAAATGATTAACTTTAGGTTTGGTTACTTTGAATTTGTATAACAAAGTTGGTTAGGAATATGAAAGCTAACAACCTTACAAAAAGAATAATGAGTAGTTAATCAATCATTTTCAAAATTACCTCAAAGGCAAGTATTTTCAAAGAGATAAGATCGACAGTAACGTGAAAGTGTTTATTTGAAACAAACAAGATTTAAAAATAGCAGCGTAACGAAGGCTCCTACTAACGGTTTCAACCAATAAGTCAAAGTTTAACTTCTTCTGAGTCAAATTTAAACGTTGAACGCAAGCAAGAGAGATAAAATAATGGGTAGAACCCCAGATCTTATAAGGTATAGACTTCGCAATTTATAATTAACTAACCCGTGCTAACTTCGTTCGGTTTACTCGCTTTTGAGAAGTCATGAAAATGCACTTCCTAAAACCAACGACTTTGTTTTGTCCATATCCACCTTTGGTGCCACCGTCCCCAAATAGACTTGACTTTGGTGCACAACAAAATCGGGCTAAATGACCTTCTCTTCTTGCAATTTCCACTTCTATTATCTTTGCCATGATTACCAATCAAGTGGTTACCATTCTTAGCATGATAATTTCCCCACGATGGTTATCATTATTCGATAGCCGCTGCCACCACATGATGATTATTATCGTGTTGTTGGTCGTTACCTTTTGTTTGAAATGAATCAACACTCTCATGTGCTTCATTGCTTATCTCAACATTTTTAGATGCCATTCTCAAACACCGCCACAAAACAAGGGTTAATTAACATATCACATATTATCCCTATACTCCTACCGACCACCAATTAAATACCAAATAAATTTAGGTAGGTCATACTAGCGAAGGAATTCCCGCCTCCCCTCCTAGTTCTTATCTCACATCTCACCCAGGATCATATCCCTAAGCTCGATACCAACCGTGACGCCTCAAAATTAGGTATACGCCACCCATCTTGGGTCGCCACTTATATGGTACATAAATTCAAATACACACTTAATTATACATCCGTCGTAACATATACGACAATACATAATACGAGAGTTCTAATAGAAATATTGTCATTTAGACAATATCCATACTCAAGGAGTCCTCATTACATTTATTGTCACACTATTTAATGTATAATAGTGAGGACTACTAATGCTATCTTCTGGACCATCACTCTTTTCCCCGACTCGTCTCCAAAATATATTCTCATTTCAAGAGAACAAAGAAAGAAAGGGTGAGCTCAACTAGCCCAAGAAGAAATATTATGACTAAGATAATGCGTAATAAAATTATCATTAGCCTTCAACAAAGTTAAACCGATAAAATACAATAGACAACCAGGTTTAATCATAATTGAACATACAATCCATTAAAAGAGTCAAGTAGAAAATAAAGTCTACTATCTTTTAGGTTTTAAAAGGTTTTCATAAATTTTTATCACTAAGACTCGCTTTAATGAATAAACCACAATATCTAATCATCCCCGCACTACTACCAAGGATTTTCATCAAATTATCAATGGTCATGACTATACCGAATCACCCCGGTCATAATCATACCAAAAACTATCCATCATCGCATTACAAAGCCAATCGAGGACTTTTATCACATCATTTATAACAAACCATGATTATACCGAATGATCCTCGTCATAATCATACTAAGTTCATCTATGCACGTAAGCCAAAGATAACATAATATAACATGAGGATGATGATAATGACATAATAATTCAATAAAACAAGTTCAAGAATTATTTTATCCAGAATTAAGTAACGCCCAAATTGTCAACAAGATACTCGCTTTGTAGAGTAAAATTCAAGAATGATCGTAAGAATATTTCCATGAAAAGATATCGGATGAAACGCAAATATCAAGGATATTCTACTAATTTCATGGAGTATAGAAGTCAAAGTTTTAACCAACCGGGTATAATAAAGAATGGAATAACAAAGAAAATCACCATGCATGCAGATTGACATGTATGTTATTCCAATGTAATAATAATAATGGAACTAGTCGTGTGAAATTCACAATCGGCGTGATGTTCCAATGTAATAATAAAGATGGAACTAGATCCTAGTGTAAAACACATGTAGGATATTCCAACGTAATGATAAAGATTTTAACCAGTCCTGTAAAACACACGTATGTGATGTTCCAATGTAATAATAATAAAGATGTAAACCAGTCCTAATAAAAAGTATGCACCAGATGTCCAATGTAATAAAAAAGAATGTCACCAAGCATAGGTAAATCACGCATTATAATTAGAATGTCACCAAGTATAGGTGTATTCCAATGCAATAATAAAGAATGGAATAATGGGAGGATTTCACCAAGTATAGAGGTATATATGTCATGATACAAAGTTATTCCAATGTAATAATAAAGAATGGAATAATGTAAGTTCTCTTCTTGAATAAGAAAGAATAACACCCTTTACGGGTACAACAAATAATATCCCTACCGTAAAAGACACTCGATATCAAAGTAGTGAAGTACCGTATCATACTCTTCTTCTCTCTTAGATTTTCTCTATAGATTTTCTCTCTATAGCTTCTCTCTATAATTTCTCTCTCTAGAGTTTCAATTGAATTCAGTAAAAAATAATGAAGGAATGAGCTTCTATTTATAGGAAAATAGAATGCATAGTAATTAATCCATGAACGGTCCGCATTGATTTACTTTAATCTGACGGTCCATATTTAAAGCAAAATCTTTTAAATAAAATATCATATATTCTATTTATATAAAAACATTTTACTACGCAAACACTACGCAACACTATACAAAACACTACGCAACACTATGCATAATAAAATATAATATATTCTATTTATGTAATAACTTTAATAAAGTATTTTATTTTATATAAAAGATGTTTCGCTTTTATTACGTTAATAATACTTAATAAAACAAAACGTCCATTATCGCTATAATAATTCATATTATTAATCGACAATAATGGAATCAAACCGAAATGACTTCTCACATAAGCATCAATAATCAATACCGGTAAGCTACTACGCAACCACACGACATCGCATTTTACTACCGAGTAGTTCAACAAGATCAACCAGAAAACTTCCGCCGTTATTTTCATAAAATATTTTGTTCGGTGAATAGTAACTCATGAATAGTAATTAAGTGAATAGTAACTTTTCGTGAATAGTACTCTACACAAAAAGTGTCCCAAATACTCGAGTGAACAATACTAGAGTGAATAGTAATTTTTGAATAGTAACAATACTAGTGAATAGTAACTCGTGAATAAGAACTCTAATGAATAATAACAAAAGTGTCCCAAATACAAATAGAGTGAACAAATACTATTCACCAGTTGAATATTTCATAAAATTTGGTGAATAGTAAAATTCTATAATTGCCAGAATAGTTTCAAACTTTATATTTTGTGAATGAATTTTAATAAAATAATTAAATAGATTTTATTATGGTATATTTTAATCTGTTTAAAAATCTTATCTTGACTTTATAAAGAAAAAGGGTTTTCAAATATACTAGACAGGCAATCCTTAACTTTAAACTTTTATCAATTTAACTATTCACCAAAATAAAAAATTTAACACTTTATATTTCAATAAAATTAAACAAATTACTCAATAACAATATATATATATATATATATATAACACTTGATCAGTCCGACTTTCGGACTTGATCAAATTCTAATTCTAATTTTATTTTTTATTTTTAAAACAATTAATTTTTTTAATATTTTATGGGCCGAATTTTTCATAATACAATGTTTTTAGGCGTGATTTGGATACCTATACCAAAAATGTATGTATAGTCCGCATGCATCGCATGCACTGCTTTTGTTATATGATCCAAATCACATCCAAAATAATGTATTATATAAAATTTCATTTTTATAAAATATTAAAAAAATTAGTTGTTTTAAAAAAAAACAAAAAAAAAATGTCCGAATTTTAATTCGATCCGAGTAGTCCGACCTGATCCGGCCTCTCTCTCTATCCGGCCTCTACCTTTTTATTAAATAAAAAAATTAATAAATAAGACTTTCATTGTGACAGAAGAAACAGTAAAATTCACAAAGCATTCAAAAGAGTTGATAAGAATCCCTACAAAATTATTGTTTAGTATTTTATTCATGAAGTCACCAATTCTTTATAAAGGGGGTCACCATCTATACTAGCTGACAAAGAATTACAAAGTCAAGGGTGGAGAAATGTCCCCCTTGCGGCCTTGCCCTACTGTGCATCCATCAGTAGCTTCAAAATTAAATTGCAGATACAATTTTATTCAAATTACAAAGTAGTATAAATTTTTTAATATATCATTAATTTTATTTTTAATTGACTGAATACTATCGCACCACTTTTATATTTTTAGCTAATATTCAAGATAAATTTAAAAATATTTTTTTTAAAGAAATCGTAATTGTTTTACAAATAATATATCTATAATTTTGAAATTAGTGAGTAAATTATTAATTTTCCTGCTATAAATGTTTTTACTCAATCTAAACTGTACATTTTATTTGTCATTTTCTCAAATGGGATTCAAGAGTTTAGTGGGAATCAAATAATACTTAAAAAATTTAAAATTTATATTACATTATAAAATAATTTTTTTTTTCAGTGGTGGCGATTGACCCCATAGAAGTGTATGTAGCTTCGCAGCTGGGTATATATATGGTCAATATGATCATACATAGTTGTATATATTTTATTTAAACACAGTTTGTCAAAATTACGTCATTTTGGCAGATTTTTTTTTTAAATAGTTATCCCAAATCAAAAATCAAAAATAAATCACAAAAAACAAAGATAGTTTCGCAAATCGTGTAGAAAATAAAACGTATACAAATCGTATGGTACCTACTATTATTCTATATATATATACACACACACACACACACACACACACACACACACACACACACACACATATATATATATATATATATATATATATATATATTATGTGTGTGTGTGTCCAAGATCCATGTGCAAACCAAATTTAGGAGCAACTAAAAATAACCACGACACATGACAGACATGGCTACCGACAATTAAAAGGGATTTAATTGTTCCAAATACCATGTCAGTAGCTAACATGTTACTATTCATATTTATATTTTGTGATATTATTAATACTAATATTAATATTTTATAATATTAGTATTTATAATATTTATATTAATAATATTAATAGTAATACTAATATGAATATTAATGCTAGTATTACTATTATTCTTAATAATATTAATATTAATAATACTAATATTAATATTACTAACTAATATTTCATTGTAATTTAAGCTTTTAATTTTTGTCCAGTTTAATTTGAAACTCGACCAAGATTCATATGAACATGTTGGGAATTGCATATTAAAATTTGATGTTGAAAGTAAATAAATATGCTTATGTGTAAAGTCCTTCAAATCACATATGTACAAGGACTTAGATGGTAGATCAAAATTGTTAGGTTGATCCGTACTTAATGTTTATCATTCTGTAAATGAATGTTTAGAAAAAAGATCAAAGCTGTTAGGATGATCTATTTTGAAATGTAATCGATAGGACTCAGCAAAATTGTAGTCTGTCAAGTCAGCCGAGAGATTACAGAAGCCAAGGCAGAATCGTGGAGTATCGAAAAAGTTGCTTCAGAATCGTAGTCTGTCTTGGAGGCCACACTCAGAATTGTGAAGATATTCCGAGCGCCTGCCGAGCCAAGTCAAGAATCGCAGTCAGCTCTCGAAATCGTGGAGTCTACAAAACAAGCAAGTAGAGACCGTAGTCTATCAGAGCTTAAGAGAAATCGTAGTGTTCTCTTCGATCAAGGCTAAATCAAGCATGAGCATGTTAAGACATAACGATCGTGGTGTCTCTCTAGTCAGCATCAGAAGCACCAAACTTCGTCCATTTACTGAATGATGAAGTATAACAAATGAAGAATGACTTATAGACGTTGAGATTTCAGGAATCCCAATGATCCAAAACTCATTCTTAATATGTATCGAAGAAGCGTATAGAAGAAGCTAAGGAAAAGACTGCATACCTGCTAAAAATTATCTTTTCAGATGTTAGGTGAGAAAGCGCTTTCTATATGTCAAAGGGGCGATTTACGTAACAAAAGATTTCCGTAAAGTCAACATCAAGGTTTCAAATGTCTGATGCATTAAATGCTACAACGGATGCCTTCAATGGACACATTTCAAAGGCTCCTTTATAAGCAAATCAGACATTAATGCAACGACAAGCAAGTACAATCTAAAAAGCTCAAGCACACTCAACGTCCAAAACTCTATGATCAAGAAAGAAAAGCTTGCTCTGCTACTCAGTTCTTTCGAACGCATGCTTAACTGTAACTGAGTAGCACAACCTAAGAACTCAACTCCCAACAAGTGTATTCCAAGTCTGCTGGACTTGAAGAGTTCTAAGTGAACTAAGGAGTTCCAAGATTGCTGGTCTTGAAGGAATCTAAGTGATTCAAAGATTGTAAATATATCCTTAGTGGATTTCCTACTCGTGGAGTAGAAGAGTGGACTAGGAGCCTTGAGTGCTCTGAACCACTTAAAATCACTGTGTCTTATATATACCTGCTAAAACTGCTATATTTGTCATAACTGCTTATCACCTATAAACTTAGTTTATCTTAAAGGGGAACAAATAAATCATATATTCCCCTGTAGTTAATTTATTAACAAATTTGACAAGTATTTTGAAAAGGAAAAAGTTTTAAAATATCTATTCAACCCCCCTTCTAGATAACTATTGCGTCGCTGGGAATTAACAATTGGTATCAGAGTAGGTTCTCTCAACAAGCCTACAAAGCTTGAGTAGATCAAATGGCACAATTGATAAGCGAGTCCAAGACCGGTGGAGGCAGCAAGCCACCAATGTGCAACAAAGACAAATTTGCAATTGGAAAGTTCGTATGCAAGCCTACATGGATTCAATAGAGGAAGAGCTATTTGAAACCGTTATGAATGGACCATACGTACCAACAAAGCTTTCACCAACTCCAGATGATCCGAACATAATTCAGATCAAGATAAAATTAGAATGGACTAAGAACGAAAAGAGAGCTGTCCAACTAGACAAAAAGACCAAGAACATTTTGTTCCAGTCTTTAGAAGAGGATCTGTAAGAAAATGTGGTCAACAACAAAACTGCCAAGGAAGTTTGGGAAGCATTGATCATTATGCATGAAGGAACAGAAGAAGTCAGAGAAAATAAGCAATCTCTTCTGACTCAATAGTATGAGATGTTCACCTATGTTCCAGGAGAAAACGTCACTTCTACCTATGAGAGATTCAATATTCTGCTCAACTTTCTTTGAGCTTTTGGAAAGATCAATCCAAATAAAGATCTTATCATAAAGTTCATGAGGTCTTTACCGAGCAAATGGGATGCCAAAATCACTGCCATCAGAGAATCAAAGAAACTCCATGAAAGTTGAACAACTCTATGGCAACCTTCTTACCTATGAACTAGAGCTGACCCAACAAGCAGAGACTCTATCTGAAGGAAGAAAGAAGGACAAAGGAGTTATTCTCAAGGCAACAAAAACCATCTCCAAAGCTCATACTAAAAATGAATCTGACTATGAGGAAGATGACGATGAGGACATTGCAATGCTGGTAAGAAGACTCAAAAGGTTCATGTGAAAAGGCAGAAGTAGCAGACCTAAGAGATTCAACAACAACAACAACAACAGCCAGGAGCAGATTAACGACTTATGCTACAACTGCAAGAAGCTTAGCCATTTTATTGCAAACTGCAACAAACCTCTTAGATAAGAGCTGATGAGGAAAACAAATATCCAAAGAAGGAGTTCAAAGGCTACCAGAAGAAAGACAAAGGTTTTGTGGCCGGAGGATCGTGGAGTGACTTAGACAACGACACAACTCTTGAGTCTGGAGATGATGAAGAGCCTGAAGTAGCAAATCTATGTCTAATGGCCAAAAATGCAAAGGATAAAAAAAGCACTGACCATCATGAAGTAAGTATCGATGAGGTATTCAACTTTAACTCTCCTGATATAGACATTGATGATTTAAGAACTGCACTACATGGCATAACATTTTATCTGCATCAATACATGAAGTGGTTCAGAGTTTTGTCTAAAGATTATTTTCTTCTTCAAAAAGAGAAAGAGAAAGTTCAAGTAGAACTAGAGATAGCTCTACTAAGTACCACTTCTCTCTCTAAATTTGAGGCTGAGAATAAAATCTTAAGACAGACCAATGAACTCAACACACAAAGAGAGTTAAATCTAACCTCTAAGATTGAGGAACTAGAAAAGACAATCTTAATGTGGAATAGATCATCTTCATCCATGGACTCCCTGATCTCCAGTCAGAGAAGTGCATCTGAAGGAATAGGTTTAGGTTTTGGGGAATCTACCTCAGAATCATATGTGGAAAAGCTAAAGGAAACTAACAATAGTAGTGCTTCAAATTTCAATAGAAGCATTACATTTGTGAAATTCTCACAGAATGAAGAACCAGTGCATCCCTGCTCTTCTGATCCAAGTCATGTTCCAAGACATAATGGATCCCATGTGAGACCCCAAATTTTATGAAATAAAAGTATTCAATTTTTCTATTTTGGTAAATAGTTAAATTGATAAAAGTTCAAAGTTAAGGGTAATATGTGATTTTTTTTTTCAAAGTAAGCAAGTTGTTATAGAATATTCTTTTTGTTGGGGAATATCCGTACGACGGTACAATCATTGGTGGACCCCACAACGGAATTATTGTCGGATTGAGAAAATGACAAAAATATTTTTTGAAAATAATTGGCTAAGTTTTACCGTTAATCTGTTGAAACACCCTGTTAAAAGTACAAAGAATACGCTGGGTCAGATAAAATAGTACACTAGACAATTATTGATGTTTATGTGGTAAGTCACCTCGCTTTTATTTTATTGGTATTATTAATGTAATAAAACAAAAAAGCTTTTATATAAAAAGTAATACTTTTATAAAGTTATTCGTTTATTAGGCTAATAGTAAAATCTTTTTATATAAAATAGAATACTTTTATAAAGTTATCTGCTTTTATTAGACAATAATTAGAATATATTATATTTTATTATGCATAGTGTTTGCATAAAGTGCTCATATAAAGGTTTTGCATAGTAAAATCTTTTATAAAGTTATTCGCTTTATTAGATTATAAATAGAATATATTATATTTTATTTAAAAGATTTTGCTTTAAATATGGACCGTCGTGATTAAAATAAATCAATCTCGACCGCTTCATGAGTTAGTTAGTTACTATGCACCCATTTTTTTACTATAAATAAGCTCATTCCTTCAAGATTTCTTACTTAATTCAATTTAAACTGTAGAGATAAACTATAGAGAGAAAGAAGAAAAGTATTCGCTACTTCACTTACTCATATATCTAGTACTCTTCTTCTTAAGGTGGGGATATTATTTGTTGTAATCGTAGGAGATATTATTTGTTGTACTAAGGGGTATTATTTCTTTCGTATTCATGAAGAGAATTTCTGTTATTCCATTCTTATTATTCCGTTGGAATAACCTATTTATGCGATGTACCGTATGCATGGTGATTTTTGTTGTTATTCCATAATTTATTATTCTGTTGGAACATCCTGTTGATGCGAATTTCGTCTGACCTGGTTCCGTTATTATTATTCTATTGAATAACTCCGTTTATGCTGAAGTATCGCATGCATGGTGATTTCTTTGTTATACCATTCTTTATTATACTCAGGTTGGTTAAAGTTTTGACTTATACTCCATGAAATTAGTGGAATATCCTTGATATTTGCGCTTCATCCAAAGATCTTTACATGGAAATATTCTTCCGAGCATTCTTAAATTTTACTCTACAAAAGAAGTATCATGTTGACAATTTGGACGTTATTGGTTCCTCGGATAAATTAATTCTTGAACTTGTTTTATTGAATTCTTATATCATTGTCATCATCCTCATGTTTATATTATGTTGAAAGTCATCTGTGGCAGTAGTGCATAGATGGACTTGGTATGATTATGACTGTGGATTATTCGCTATAATCATAATCGTAATGTTATAAATGATGTGGAAAAGTCATTTGTGGCTCAGAGTGCATAGATGGACTTGGTATGATTATGACCAAGGGATTATTCGGTATAATCATGACCGTAATGTTACAAATGATGTGGAAAAAATCCTCATTGGCCCGTAGTGCATTGATGGACAGTTTTTGGTATGATTATGGCTATGGATTCTCTTTGGCCAAGGGTGCAAAGATGAATTATTTTATGGCACGATCAGGACCGTTGATGAAAACATGATTATCTTTGGCCCGTAGTGCATGGATAATTCGTGGTCGTGATACTAATGAATATCCTTGGCCTGTAGTGCAGGGATGATTAGATGATGTGGATTAATTATTGAGCTGAGTCTTAGCGATGAAATATTAATTCATAGATGTGATAATAATGAATATCTTTGGCCGTAGTGCATGGATAATTCATGGATGTGATACTAACGAATATCCTCGGGTCAGTAGTGCATGGATAATTCAATGATGTGGATTATTTATTGTCGAGTCTCAAATGATAAAATATTGGTTATACACTTTTAATTTGTAGAAGATAGTAGATATCATGCTCTACTTGACTTTTCTAAAATACAGCTTGTATGCTCTTTTCTTGTAGTGCAAAGATGAATTGTTAATGAATATCTTTGGTCAGTAGTGCAAAAGATGAATTTATTAGTATGATTATGAACAAGAATTGTGATTTGGTATAACCATGATTTTTGATGTTTTAGGTGAAGATAGGTGATGAAAATTATCTTCGTCCTGGGTGCGAAGAGGAATTTAGAATCACAATTATGATTATGAGTTATTCACATGATTGTGGACATGAATTGTTGATTGATGTTACAGGGATAAAACATTATTGGTGGACTTTTAACATGGAAAAGGTAATAGACCTGATGATCTATTTTACTCTTCTAATGGATTGCTCGTTCCGCTGCAACTATGGTTGAAAACTTTTATCATCTACCATATGTTCTAAATCTTTGATTTATTGATGATGAAGGCTATTGATAGTGTAAATTAGCTTTAGTCATGATATTCTTTACTGGGCTAGTTGTGCTCACCCTTTTTACTTCACAATTCCTTTCAGGTAATAAGAGTGTTGCTGAGTCGAGTGGGGATAACAGGGGAATAGAACGGTGGACTCTAGCTGTGGAGGTTCTCCCTAAACAGTATAGAAAAGTATGTTGTATTCTATACGTCATTTAGTAGTTATATTTGGTGAATCAAATAGGGTGAGGCGAACCCAACTTTGGAAGGGTGTTTTGCCACTATCATAAAAGATGTCTAATGACATACAACCTCGTGTTCTCATAAGACATGGTTGTGCACATCCACTTGCTGAATATATCTACAAGCACTACCTATATGATCTTGGGGTTTATGTGAAATATAATTTTCACTTGGAGACAACGGAGATATTTATATGTCAAGAGAAGACTCACCATTGGAAAGAAGATGATAGTAATCTTCTTATTTTTCTTTAGGGACTTTTGGGTCAACCAAGGATAATTCTGTGGACATATGATATCTATCATAACCTAGACGCATGGCCTCCCATGTACGAAGGTTTCCTTGAGCACTTCCCAAAGATTTTAATTTCTAAAACAATTTTTGACTATACTTTTATGTAAAGTATCATTGTAAGGTTGTGGTCGAGGTAACATGAAAGTTACATACATTTGTATTAAAACTCATAGTTAACTGTGGTCGTATTCTATATAACAAACTCAACAAATTGTATAAATGAAGTTGTATTTGAATTTTGTACCATGTATCTGGCTACTCAGAATGGGTGATGTAAAATAATAAAATTGGAAAATAGGATTTTATATCTTAAGAATCCTATATAGGATATATTCAGATTTTTGATGAGGGATTTGATTATTGATAATGAAATCTTATGAGTATGGTATTTTGAATGATTAAATGCATTATTTGATAAAGTGTAAACAATTGAATTAAATTGTTTATAAGTTTAAGAAATGATTAAAATATTGTTATAATATTAATGGTATTAGATTATGAGATTATTAAGTGATTGATAACATTTGGTTATTATTGAACGCTGGATAAATTGTTTTATAAATGTTTAATATTTATCCTTTATCTCATTTGATTGATTCTTATATCATTGTCATCATCCTCATGCTTATATTGTGTTGAAAGTCATCTTTGGTCATAGTGCATAGATGGACTTGGTATGATTATGACCATGGATTATTCGGTATAATCATGACCGTAATGTTACAAATGATGTGGAAAAAGTCCTTATTGGCCCGTAGTGCATTGATGGACAATTTTTGGTATGATTATGGCTATGGATTCTCTTCGGCCAATGGTGCAAAGATGAATTGTTTTATAGCATGATCATGATCGTTTATGAAAACACGATTATCTTTAGCCGTAGTGCATAGATAATTCGTGGTCGTGATATTAACGAATATCCTTAGCCGTAGTGCATGGATAATTCAAAGATATGGATTGATTATCGAGTGAGTCTCAAATGATGAAATATAAATTGTGGATGTGATATTAACGAATATCCTCGGTAGTAGTGTAAGGTGATTCGATGATGTGGATTATTTATCGTCGAGTCTCAAAGATAAAATATTTATTATACACTTTTAATTCGTAGAAGACAGTAGATATCATGCTCTACTTGACTCTTTTAAAATACGCTTGTATGTCTTTGGCATGTAGTGGCAAAGATGAATTGTTAATGAATATCTTTGGTAGTAGTGCAAAGATGAATTTATTAGTATGATTATGAAAGCGTGAATTCGATTTGGTATAACCATGATTTTTGATGTTTCGTGAAGATAGGTGATGAAAATTATCTTCGCCCCGGTTGCGAAGAGGAATTTAGAACCACAATTATGATTATGAGTTATTCATATGATTGTGATGTGAACTGCTGATTTATTTTACATGGATAAAACATTATTGGTGGACTTTTAACATAGAAGATAATAGACCTTATGGTCTATTCGACTCTTCTAATGGATTACTTGTTCAACACCGCAACTATAGTTTAAAAGTTTTATCATCTACCATATGTTTTAAATCTACGATTTATTATTGATGAAAGCTATTGATAATTTAATTATCTTTAGTCATGATATTCTTTCTTTGGGCTAGTTGTGCTCACCCTTTCTCGCTTTCACAATTCCTTTCTTTAATAAGAGTGTTGCTTGTAAGAGTATTCTTAGGAATCGGCGGGGATAACAGGGGAATAAAAAAGTGGTCTCTAGCTATGGAGGTTCTCCCTAAATAGTATAGAAAAGTGTGTTGTATTCTATACATTATTTAGTAGTTATATTTGTTGAATCAAATAGGGTGAGGCGAACCCAACTTTGGAAGGGTGTTTTGCCACTATCATACAAGATGTCTAATGACATACAAACTCGTGTTCTCATAAGACATGGTTGTGCACATCCACTTGCTGAATATATCTACGAGCACTACCTATATGATCTTGGGGTTTATGTGAAATATAATGTTCACTTGGAGACAACAGAGATATTTATATGTCAAGAGAAGACTCACCATTGGAAAGAAGATGATAGTAATCTTCTTGTTTTTCTTTGGGAACTTTTGGGTCAACAAAGGATAATTCTGTGGACATATGATATCTATCATAACCTAGACGCATGGCCTCCCATATACGAAGGTTTCCTTGAGCACTTCCCAAAGATTTTAATTTCTAAAATAGTTTTTGACTATACTTTTATGTAAAGTATCATTGTAAGGTTGTGGTCGAGGTAACATGAGAGTTACATACATTTGTATTAAAACTCATAGTTAACTGTGGTCGTATTCTATATGATAGCTCAACAGTTGTATAAATGAAGTTGTATTTGAATTTTGTATCATGTATCTGGCGACTCAGAATGGGTGATGTATACCTAAATTTGGGGGCGTCACATCCCATGCTGGCCTGGGGTTCAGAAAAGAGAAAAGTAACTTAGTCACTACTCTCCAACCTCGAAGGATCGTGGAGTCAAGTAAAACCAACTTCACAAACCAACCAGGAAGGAATAGTAGAGTTGGGTTTCACTCATCACAAATTATGAATCACAAGGATGCATGAAAAAAGAAGAATCAGTGTAAGGGAAAGACCACCAAGAATCCATATAAGTCCAAATGAAGAAAAAATCCACACACAAACAAGCATGCATCATGCTAGATGCTTTGTATGTGATAAATATGGTCATAAGGCTGCATAATGCTACTATAATCCTCTGTATAATAAACCCAAAGTCAAGCAAATTTGGGTCCCCAAGGGTACTAACAAGGTAGGACCCATGCAAGTCTGGGTACCAAAATGAAAGTTTAACCTTACTGTAGGAACAGAGCTCCACGATCACAACTTGATATCTGGACAGTGGATGCTCAAGGCACATGACCGGGAACAAAGCCCTCATGTCTAACTTCACAGAGAAGGAGGGTTCAATAGTCATCTTTGGAGACAACGGCTCTGGCAAGAAAAGAGGATATGACTCGGTTGGGAATGGTGCATTGTCCTTCAGCAAAGTAGCCTATGTGGAAGGACTAAAGCATAATCTTCTGAGCATCAGCCAACTCTGCGACAAGGTTCATCAAGTCACTTTTCTCAACAATCAGTGTCAAGTAAGAGATCTGAAGACCTATTTTATAAAGCTGACCGAACAAGAGAAGGGACTGTTTACACTATTAACTTGCTCAAATGAGTTCCGATGAGACAATATGCTTTCTTGCTAAAGCCTCTGAAGAAATAAGCTAGCTATGGCATAAAAGGTTGTCTCATCTCAACTTCAAGACTATGTCAAAACTAGCTTCCAAAGATCTAGTAGTAGGTTTACCCAAGCTCAGCTTCGTCAAAGAAAGGCCATGCAATGCTTGTTAGCTTGGAAATCAAACTAAGAGCTCATTCAAAGGCAAAGCAGTCAACTCAATTGATAAGCCCCTCTAGTTACTTCACATGGATCTTTTTGGGCCAATTCCAACTGTAAGCCTTGGAGGGAAGATATACTTATTGGTCATAATGGATGACTACACTAGATTTACATGGGTGTTCTTTTTAAATTCTAAAGATGAAACAAGCTCCCAACTCATCAAGATGTTCAAACTGGTGATGAACGAAAAAGGAGAGAAGATCAAGGCTTCAAGTTGCTAAGGAGGAACTCCTTCATGAAATGGAATGATGAGTGTCAGAAAGCCTTTCTTATCATCAAAGAGCAGTTAATCAAAGCTCCTGTTTTGGTACCTCCCAGGGATGGTGTTCCCCTGTTTATGTACCTATCAATCAATGATAATACCATGGGCTACATGCTGGGGCAGAAAGATGATAGAGGCCAAGAAAGAGCTATCGATTACCTCAGCAAAAGATTCAGCATTAGTGAATACAAGTACACTCTAATTGAGAAAACTTTTTATGCTTTAGCATGGGATTCCATGAGATTATAGCATTATATCCATGGTCACACAACCCATTTCATATCCCGTGTGGATCCTTTTAAGTACGTGTTCAGCAAACCCATGTTGAATTATTGACTGTCCAAATGGAAGTTGATCCTACAACAATTTGACATCATCTACGTGACTTAAAAGTCCATATAAGGTCAAGGAATTAAGGATCAACTGGCCTCCACACCTTCAGGGGATTTCAAACCTTTGGAAACATATTTTCCCTATAAAGGGGTAATGACAGTTTAACAACACCATCATGACAATGCACACCATCCGTGGAAGATGTATTTTGATGGAACCGTAAACATGAAAGGTTTTGGAGCTGGAGCAGTTCTAATATCAACTTCGGGGAAGCGATGATCTCGCTTCTTGGCTAAATTGTAATTTGCCAAAGACCAATAACATACGATTGAGTCTGAGGTTGTATCATGAAGTTGAAACTAGCCCAATCCATGTGCATCAGACGGTTAACTATCTTTAGAGATTCCAAATTGGTAATCAGACAAACCACTGGGATCTATCACACCAAAGAGCTATATATGTTGCCTTACCATCGGCAGATTATCCAGATAGCTTTGGAGTTTGAAGAAATATCCTTCATCCACATTTCTCAGAATAGGAATGACTTTGCGGATATACTAGCAACTTTGGCCTCCTTGATCAATATACTTGATAAGGAAGACATGCTAAATATCACATTTACCCGGCAAAAGGCACCAGCCTATGGGAACTACATTAGAGAAGTATCAGATGAACTGTCTCCCATCCAACACCCTTGGTATCAGCATATCAAGGAGTATCTTTGAGATGGATCTATACCTGCTGAGGTGAGTCAGGCTGAAAGAAAGCAGATCCATCGAATGGCTATGAAATTCAACCTAAGCAGAGACGCACTCTACAAAAGAGATGCGGGATTAGGCCTTCTCTGATGTCTAGACAAAGACCAAGCTCAGAGGTTCATGGATGAAATCTATGGTGGAGTATGTGGTCCACACATGAGTGTCCCTCTACTTGTCAAGAAAATCCTAAGAACATGGCATTACTGGCTTTCTCAAGACTAACTGTGATGATCACGTCAAGAGATGTTACCAATGCCAAATTCATGGGAATGCTATCTATGCCCCTCCAAGGGAGCTCCACAATATGAGTTTGCCCTGGCCCTTCTCAATGTGGGGAATGGACGTAATCGGGCTCATTGATCCCATCGAGCCCAAAGCTAACAATGGTCATCTGTTTATCTTTACCATGATCGACTACTTCACCAAGTGTGTAGAAGCAGCCTCTTCCCCCATGGTTACTAAAGAGGTGATCATTGGTTTCATCAGAAATAATGTCATTTGTCGATATGGACAACCAGAGGTGATTGTATTAGACAATGCCAAAAATCTCAACAATCAAATGATGGAGGAGTTATGTAGTAAATTCTATATCAAACATCTCAACTTCGTCATCTATCGTCCAAAGATGAATGGTGTTATTGAAGCGACTAATAAGAATATCAAAAAGATCATGCAAAAGATGTCCACCAATCACAAAAGATGTCCTGACTTGTTGCCTCTGACTCTATTAGCCTACATAACGTCAATACGCACTTCCACCGGGGCAATCCCCTACTCATTAACCTATGGAATGGAAGCAGTGCTCCCCATAGAGGTGGAAATGGAATCCTTCAGAGTGTTGATAGACGCTCAGCTGGATGAAGACTAATGGTTACAATATCGGTACCACCAATTGTCTCTAATAGATAAAAGGTGAGCCGTAACCATCTTCCATGGTCAGTTATACCAAAAGAGGATCGCTCGATCCTACAACAAGTAATTCCAGCTATGGAAATTTAAAGAACATGACTTGGTCTTAAAGAAGGTTCTTGACAACCAAGATCAATCCAAAGGAAAATTCTCCCCAAACTGGGAAGGCCCGTTTGTTGTCATGGAGGTATTGACTAGAGGAGCCCTCAGATTACAATAGATGGATGGCGATGAATTTCCCCAACTCATCAACTCGGACACCGTGAAACGGTACTATGTCTAAAGTTACATCCAAACCAGCATCCTGGTTCTGGATCACCAGATCCCTAGTTAATTCAGGTTTTCAAAACCTTTCTCACTACATACAAAACCTTTCACACCTTCAGTTTGTCCCATCAGGGATCAAACCTTTAACACCTTCAGTTTATCCCGCCAGGGATGAAACCTTTCACAACTTTGATTTATCCAACCAGAGATTAAACTTTTCATAACCTCAGTTTATCCCACCAGTGATTAAACCTTTCACCACTTCAGTTTGTCCCACTAGGGATAAAACACTTCCTCACAACTTCAGTTTATCCCACCAGGGGCAAAATTGCAGACCTGATCTCCCCAATACACGGGAGTACATAGGCAGACATTTTTATGGTCCGGTCTAACTACAGAAAAAACAAAAAAATCTCTACGCCCTCTTCACCACCTATAACTTTCAACCTTTTGACGCTAGGTTGAAACTACGCAGACCTGATCTCCCCTCATCAATGGGAGTACGTAGGCAACCATTCATGGTTCGGTCTTACCCCCTACCAAAACACAAAAACTTGTCAATGGTACTGGGATCATCCTTTAAACCTTCAAACCATACCTCATCGGCTTAGACCAAAGGGATGGAACTACTTGGTCTCCCCACATAAATGGGAGAAAAATCGGTGACCATCTAAGTTGCGGTCAAGTCCTCAAAGAGAAACACCAATCCATAAGAGATGAAACTACCTGGGCTCCCCAATACAAAGAAGTACCAGCGACCATTTGTGGGGTGGTCAACCTCAGATAGGAAAGCCATAATCCCTACATAACCACATATAAGAGACCAGTCCCAAGACACCAAAGGGTAGGGAATACAAAGATTAGCGATCTATTCTGAAAGATCCTGAGACATCTCAATGTCCATCCATCAAGAAGGAATTCAGAATACATCAAGATCATAAGCCCTGGAGAACAGACAAATATCAAGCAAGTAACAAGGCATAACTATAAAGGGAAGTGAATAAAAATATATTTCCTTGCCATATAATATTGTTTGATATATACAATGAGTCATGTACATGACAAAAATGGTTAAGCTAGTTTGTGCAGGAAAATTTAAGCTAATCTACATACTAGTAGATAAGCGCGCTATCAAGTCCAACATGACATCCCTCTCAGAAGAAGGGGGTAACTTTGTGAGCTCCTGCCCAAGGGTATCAACACGAGCCAAAAGATCCATAGCCATCTGCATGGTGACACTATGCTCATCAATAAACATGTTTATCTCTGCAGTGATATCAATAGTGTGGCACGCAATGTAGTACTATATGTAACGACGGCATCTCGGGCAGATATAGCACCATCCCGCTCAGTAACAACGACATCCCTAGACGATCTAGCCTCGTCCCACTCAACAACTGATGTATCTGTGAGATCCCAGATTTTATCAATAAAGATTTAAATTTTGTCGAAATAATTTTTAATATTATGGTGTGAATTTGAGATAATATTATAGTTGTGGGTAGTATTTATAAATTTTGCAAAGTATGCAAGTGGTTATATTATATTGATTGATTGGTCGGGAATATTCGGTTTAGCAGAGAATATTCGTACAATGGCTCAATCATTGGTGGACCCCAATAAATGTAATTATTGTTTGATTGAGAAAACGACAAAAATATTTTATTGAAATAATGGCGAAGTTTTACCGTTGATCTTGTTGAACTACTACTCAGTAGTAAAAGTACGATAATACATGTGGTTGCAAGAGTAGCACGCAGTATTGATTATTGATGCTTATGTGAGAAGTCACTCATTTTGATTCCATTATTGTTTATTAATAATATGAATTATTATAGCGATAATGACGCTTTTGTTTTATTCGTATTATTAACGTAATAAAATGTAAACATCTTTTTATATATAAAATGTAATACTTTATTAAAATTATTCTATAAATAGAATATATTATATTTTATTATGCATAGTGTTGCATAGTGTTTGCATAGTAAAATGTTTTATATAAATAGAATATATGATATTTTATTTAAAAGATTTTTCTTTAAAATATGGACCGTCAGATTAAAGTAAATCAATCTGGACCGTTCATGGATTAATTACTATGCATTCTATTTTCCTATAAATGAAGCTCATTCCTTCATTATTTTCTTTCGAAATTCACTCAAACTCTAGAGAGAGAAATTATAGAGAGAGCTATAGAGAGAAAATCTATAGAGAGAAAGAAGAAGAGTATTCGTACTTCACTACTTTGATATCCAAAGGTCTTTACTAGTGAGAGAATATTATTTGTTGTACAGTAAGGGGTGTTATTCTTTGTATTCATGAAGAGAACTTCTTTTGTTATTCCATTCTTATTTATTCTCATTGGAATAACTCATATCGCTGAATCCCTATACTTGGTGATCTTCTTACATTATTCCATTCTTTATTATTCTCATTGGAATATCACATCATGTGTTTTACAACACACCGTTCCATTGTTTATTATTCCGCATTTATTATTCTCATTGGAATATCCATGCATGTGTTTTACAATCAACACGGTTCCATTGTTTATTATTCAAAGATTTATTATTACATTGGATTATCCTGCTTGTGAATTTCACCGACTTCGTTCCGTTATTATTATTATTCTTGGAATAACTTTTGTCAATGCGTGGCAATCGCATACATGGTGATTTCTTTTGTTATTCCATTCTTTATTATACCTAGTTGGTTAAAACTTTGACTTCTATACTCCATGAAATTAGTAGAATATCCTTGATATTTGCGTTTCATCCAAGATCTTTCATGGAAATATTCTTCCGATCATTCTTGAATTTTACTCTACAAAACAGTATCTTGTTGACAATTTGGACGTTACTAATTCCTGGATAAAATAATTCTTGAACTTGTTTTATTGAATTATTATGTCATTGTCATCATCCTCATGTTATAATATGTTATCTTTGGCTTACGTGCATAGATGAAATTAGTATGATTATGACCAGGGATCATTCGGTATAATCATGGCTTGTTATAAATAATGTGATAAAAGTCCTCAGTGGCCTGTAATGCAATGATGGATAGTTTTTGGTATGATTATGACCAGGGGTGATTTGGTATAGTCATGACCATTGATAATTTGATAAAAATCCTTGACCGTGGTACAGGGATGATTAGATATTGTGGTTTATTCATTAAACTGAGTCTTAGTGATATAAATTTATGAAAACCTTTTAAAACCTAAAAGATAGTAGACTTTATTTTCTACTTGACTTTTTAAATGGATTGCATATTCATACCGCAGATTAAACCTGGTTGTCCATTGTATTTTATCGGTTTAACATCATTGTTGAAGGCTAATGATAATTTATTCTGCATTATCTTAGTCATAATATTTCTTCTTTGGGCTAGTTGAGCTCACCTTTTCTTTCACCGTTTCTCTTGAAATGAGAACATAGGTTTGAGACGAGTCTGGGAACGGAGTAATGGTCCGTGAGGATAGCATTAGTAGTCCTCACTATTATGTGAAATAGTGTGATAATAGTTGTAATGAGGACTCCTTTTGAGTTTGTATAATATCTAGTAGACAATATTTTATTCAAACTCACGCTTTATGTCAGTATAGTACACACGCTTATGTTAAGTAAGTTGTATTTGAATTTATGTACCATGTAAGTGGCGACCCAAGATGGGTGATATACCTAATTTTGGGGCATCACGGTTGGTATCGTGAGCTTAGGATATGATCCTGGCTAAGATGTGAGAATAGTACTAGGAGGGGAGGAGAGATTCGAAATACCTTTCGCTAGTATGACCTACCTAAGTTTATTTGGTATTTGATTGGTCTCACGAGAGTATAGTGATAATATGTTGCATGTCAATTAACCCTTATTTTGTGGCAAGGTGTTGAAAATGGCATCCGAGAATGTTGAGAATAGCAATGGAGCACAGAGACCGTTGATTCTCCACGATCAATAATCGGGACAATGTGCAACAGGATGGCGATAATCCTCCCCACGTAACAACAACACCGATCAATTGATGAACGACGATGATGCGTTTAAAAGGTTTTAGAATTCATGCAACATCAAAGTAAAGCGACTCGCGTCCAAAACGTAGGTGGAAACATGGAAAACTCTCGGTGGTCACCGCTAAACAATTCAAGGAGCTGGGACCACCGGAGTTTAAGGAGAGCCAAAACCACTTCGCGGAAGCATGGATAAAGCAAATTACCAAGATATTTGATGTCTTGGGATGCTCAGAGGAGCAAAGGTTCCTTTTGCACGCCTTTATGTTGCGAGAGGCAGACATCGGTGAGAATCAAGAAAAGCGTACTCGACTCATTGTCTTGAAGATATCTTGGGAGAAGTTCCAGAGTCGCATTCAACGACAAATACTTTCCCGAAAGTATTCGCCACATGAAGGAGGTGGAGTTTATCAAGTTGGAACAAAACAATATGACCGTGTCGTAATACGAGGCAAAATTTACGGAGTTATCCCGGTTCGTCCCACTTGGTGGATAATGAAGAGAATGGCGCTAATGTTTTTAAGAGGTTTGAAGCCGGAGATACGTCAACATCTTATTTCTCATAAACCGTGTTTTATTCGGATGTTGTAAATAGGGCTCGATTAGTGGAGCGATAACGAGTCAACGCCAACTAAAAGAGAGCAACCGCAAAATTATAATACTAATGAGTAGTAGTCATCGAAGCGATGACAACAAGCGTGGAGGGAATCAACAGGCCAGATATGGTAACCACTTCGGTGGTAATCAGGGCCAAAATAATAAGAATGGACAATTCAAGAAAAGGAGATTCAACAATGATGGAAAGACATCAAAGACCAAAGACCTGTTGTTAAGGAAGGAGAAAGACCACCTATCATATGCTTCAAATGCGGAGAGGGACACATCACCGAATCTGCCATGCCATCCAAAACATGTTATAATTGTGGAAGAGAAGGTCACTTAGCTCGATTTTGTCGCCATCAAGACAAATTCAACTAGGATGGAGGCACCAAAGGTCATTCCCGCACAAACCAAAGCCGAGAGTTTAAGAGAGCGTTTTTTTCTCGTGACGAGAACCCGAATAAAATTATCACGGGTAAGTTAATCATAAGCTCTTGCATGAAGTCTATCTGCGTGTTAGATACCGGTTCTACCCACTTTTATTTCACCTAGTTGTGTTCAACGTTTAAATTTGACTCAAGAAGTTAAACTTTGACTTATTGGTTGAAACTTCGTTAGTAGGAGCCTTCAATTCGCTTACTATTTTTAAATCTTGTTTGATTCAAATAAACATTTTCACGTTACCGTCGATCTTATCTTTTGAAAATATTTGCCTTTGATGTGATTTTAGGAATCAATTGGTTAACTACTCATCATGCTTTTCGTAAGGTTGTTAGCTTTTATATTCATAACCAACTTGTTATGCGAATTCAAGTAACCAAACTACTAAAGTCAATTATTGTCATATCAAGCCATAAGTAAGGAGCCCCGAACCTTTCGTTGTTGACTTCCTTGTGTGGAATGCAAAGAGCCGGACTTTCAGTAGGTGACATCGTGAATGAATATGGCAAGTTTATAGGTATCATTGTGAGGTGCTATCTAGGTTAAGGGATGAAGTCACAGTTGGTATCAAAGTGATGTACTTATCCAAGTCTTGGATGAGAGTCACAGCTTTGAATGATATTTCTATTATTAATAAATTTCTGGCGTATTCTTGAAGACTTCTTAGCCTACTTAGAGCGTGAAATCGAATTTCGTATTGACCCCAGTACAAAACCCATTTCTTAAACCCTCAAATATTTCTTCAACTAAATTGAACAGTTTACGTGGTTTATGATAAAAGTCATAATAAAAGCATTGGACTAATGAAAATCATGGGTATTCGTGGTATTAGTAAGTGTTATGATGAGTTATGTTGGTTAGTATGTGAAAACATGAAAGTTTCTTAGAAATCACAAAGAGTTGAAAATTAGATTTTGGTGAAAAACGTAACATGAAATTCAATTGACCATATCTCCTATTATATTTTGAATTTTTGAGTGTGGTCAAGTCCTAGAGTTAGATCTATGAGATACCTAACTAATCCAAGTGGAATTACTGGAAAAAGTGTTGTAGATTTTTGTGTGGACTGATTTTAGCAAAGGAGTGCAAAGCTGTAAAACCAAAAAACTCGCTGCCATGATTTTAGAGGGCTGTTTCGGCCACTTAAATTATGAGAAAATTTTGGCCTTTTGGGACATGAAGGTATATGGTATAAAGTACCTCCTGTCCAAAAATGAGCTCATTCTCGACTTAAAATGAGCAAGTTATGACTATTTCAATATTTAGGTTTTTTCGATTTAAAAATGCTATAACCGAAAGTTCTATAACTCCGATGACCATGAAATTTAAACTAGAAGCTCACGATAACATGTGTAAGGTCCTGCCAAGATTTGGGAATTTTGGAGTTAAACTTGAGGTAGCTAATTTTTTAGGAATTAATTAGAAATTGATTTTGAAAAATAGTAAATGAATTTTAAAATTCCGAGAAAATATATTTTCATTATGGGACTATATTATGCTAAATTCCAGAAAAGAAATATTTTTGGGACTGATTTGGTATTTTCATGAAAATAGTTTAATTACTGAACATATGAGTTAAATATGTTATGTGAAGTAACAAAGTTGAAAATAGGATTTTATGGGTAGAGAATCCTATATAGAGTACATGCATATTTTTTTGAGGGATTTGATAATGGGTGATGATATCTTATGAGTATGGCATTTTTGAATGATTAAATGCATTATATGGTAAAGCGTAAACAATTGAGATAAATTGTTTATAAATTTAAGAAGTGATTAAAATATTGTTATAGTATTAATGATATTAGATTATGAGATTATTAAGTGATTGATAACATGGGGATATTCTTGAATCTCGGATAAATTATATTATAAATGTTTAATATTTATCCTTTATCTCATTTGATTGATTCTTTATATCATTATCCTCATGCTTATATTATGTTGAAAGTCATCTCGTATTCGTAGGTGCATAGATGTACTTGGTATGATTATGACTGTGGATTGTTCGTATAATCATAACCGTAATTGAAAACACGATTATCTTTATTAGTAGTATGGATAATTTGTGGTCGTGATACTAATAAATACACGATTATCTTTGGGCAGTAGTGTATGGATAATTTTGTGGTCGTGATACTAATGAATACACGATTATCTTTAGGCCGTAGTGCATGGATAATTTGTGGTCGTGATACTAATGAATACACAATTATCTTTTGGCCGTAGTACATGGATAATTTGTGGTCGTGATACTAATGAATACACGATTATCTTTGGTAGTAGTATATGGATAATTTGTGGTCGTGATACTAATGAATACACGATTATCTTTGGCCGTAGTTCATGGATAATTTGTGGTCGTGATACTAATGAATACACGATTATCTTTGGGTACAGTAGTGTATGGATAATTTGTGGTCGTGATATTAATGAATACACGATTATCTCTCAGTAGTAGTGCATGGATAATTCGTGGTCGTGATACTAAAAGAATATCCTTGGCCTCAGAAAAGCGTGGATGATTCGATGATGTGGATTAATTATTGAAATGAGTCTCAAAGAATGAAATATTAATTCATGGATGTGATAAAAGTCATCTTCGTCAGAAGTGCATTGATATACTTGGTATGATTATGGCCGAGGATTATTCGGTATAATCATGATAGTAATTGAAAACACGAATATCCTTGACCGTAAGTGCATGGATAATTCGTGGTCGTGATACTATTAAGTCGTTGCGTCTCGGATTATTGGTTTTACAGCTTGTATATCTTTGGCCCAGTAGTGCAAAAGATGAATTATTAATGAATATCTTTGGTTTGGATTGCAAAGATGAATTTAATGTTTTCAACGATAAAGGTATTCAAGGTATCCTCATCTCTTTATCATACCAGTATCGTACCCTAATTTCGAGGGCTAAATTCCATAAGGAGGGGAGATTGTGAGATCCCGATTTTATCAATAACGATTTAAATTTTGTCGAAATAATTTTTAATATTATGGTGTGAATTTGAGATAATATTATAGTTGTGGGTAGTATTTATAAATTTTGCAAAGTATGCAAGTGGTTATATTATATTCGATTGGTCAGGGAATATTCTTGGTTTAGCAGGAATATTCGTGACAACCAGCTTAATCATTGGTGGACCCTCAACATGTAATTATTGTCGGATTGAGAAAACGACAAAAATATTTTATTGAAATAACGGCGGAAGTTTTACCGTTGATCTTTGTTGAACTACTCGGTAGTAAAAGTACAAGATGTACGTGTGGTGGTTAGTAGTTATTACCAGTATTGATTATCGATGCTTATGTGAGAAGTCACCATTTGATTCCATTATTGTCGATTAATAATATGAATTATTATAGCGATAATGACGCTTTTGTTTTATTCAGATTATTAACGTAATAAAATGTAAACATCTTTTTATATAAAAATGAATACTTTATTAAAATTATTCTATAAATAGAATATATTATATTTTATTATGCATAGTGTTGCATAGTGTTTGCATAGTAAAATGTTTTTATATAAATAGAATATATGATATTTTATTTAAAAGATTTTGCTTTAAATATGGACCGTCGATTAAAGTAAATCAATCTGGACCGCTCATGGATTAATTACTATGCATTCTATTTTCCTATAAATAGCTCTCATTCCTTCATTATTTTCTTACTAATTCACCGAAACTCTAGAGAGAAAATTATAGAGAGAAGCTATAGAGAAAAATCTATAGAGAGAAAGAAGAAGAGTATTCTGGTACTTCACTACTTTGATATCCAAAGGTGTCTTTTTACTAGAGAATATTATTTGTTGTAATTCGTAAGGGTGTTATTCTTTGTATTCATGAAGAGAACTTCTTTTGTTATTCCATTCTTATTTATTCATTTGAATAACTCTTATATCTGTAATCCCCTATACTTGGTGATCTTCTTCTTACATTATTCCATTCTTTATTATAAGGTTGGAATATCCTGTCATGCAATGTTTTACACCTACACAGTTCCATTGTTTATTATTCCGCATTTATTATTCTCATTGGAATATCCTGTCTGCGTGTGTTTTACACCTAACCTCAGTTCCATTGTTTATTATTCAAAGATTTATTATTCTGTTGGATCATCATGTATGTGTGAATTTCACGACTTCGTTCCGATTATTATTATTCTGCTGGAATAACTCACAATGCTGATCACCGCATACATGGTGATTTCTTTTGTTATTCCATTCTTTATTATACCCAAATAAGTTAAAACTTTGACTTCTATACTCCATGAAATTAGTAGAATATCCTTGATATTTGCGTTTCATCCAAAGATCTTTCATGGAAATATTCTTCGATCATTCTTGAATTTTACTCTACAAAACAATATCTTGTTGACAATTTGGGCGTTACTAATTCTCGGATAAAATAATTCTTGAACTTGTTTTATTGAATTATTATGTCATTGTCATCATCCCTCATGTTATAATATGTTATCTTTGGCTTACGTGCATAGATGAAATTAGTATGATTATGACCGAGGATCATTCGGTATAATCATGGCTTGTTATAAATAATATGATAAAAGTCCTCGGTTGGCACTGTAATGCGTTGATGGATAGTTTTGGTATGATTATGACCGGGGGTGATTTGGTATAATCACGCGACCATTGATAATTTGATAAAATCCTCGACCGTGGGCTGCAGGGATGATTAGATATTGTGGTTTATTCATTAAACCGAGTCTTAGTGATATAAATTTATGAAAACCTTTAAAACCTAAAAGTTAGTAGACTTTATTTTCTACTTGACTTTTTTAAATGGATTGCATATTCATTGCAGCTTAAACCGGTTGTCCATTGTATTTTATCGGTTTAACACTTTCATGAAGGCTAATGATAATTTATTCTGCATTATCTTAGTCATAATATTTCTTCTTGGGCTAGTTGAGCTCACCTTTCTTTCAACTGTTCTCTTGTGATATGAGAACATAAATGACGAAGTCGGGGAACGGAGTAATGGTCCGAGGATAGCATTAGTAGTCCTCTACTATTATGTGAAATAGTGTGATAATAGTTGTAATGAGGACTCCTTTTGAGTTTGTATAATATCTAGTAGACAATATTTTTATTCAAACTCACGCTTTATGTAAGCAGTATTACCACGCTTATGTTAGTAAGTTGTATTTGAATTTATGTACCATGTAAGTGGCGACCCAAGATGGGTGACGATACCTTATTTTGGGGCGCCACAAGATCTCTATAAGCTAGAGCATCATCTCTCTCAACTAGAGCGACATCTCTACCAGAAAGAGCTATCAACATTAAGGCCCTAGCCTGATCCCTCTCAAATGTCATTAGATGCAAACTCTATTCTAAATACTCCGTAGAAGGTGGAGTCACATTAACAGAAGTACTAGGGGAATCAACCAGAGCTGCTGTTAACCCAGCAAACTGATTGTCCTCAGCGGGAGAATCAGGGTCCTCCATAGGCTCCCCACTGTCAGAATCAATCTCCGATTCTGTGGATACGACCCTAGCCGATGCAATCTCTGCCTCCAACCATGTAGAACACTCTGTAGAACGTCCTGGATGGCTAGTAGTAAAATCAGCCCTCTCACGTTGGGCCCAACAGGCATAAACCCTGGAAAAATCCTCCGCTGACAAAAGCCAAGAAGATAAACACTGACCAAATGCCCCATCAAAGGGATGAACATCCTGAAACTGGTTAAACTGTGCTATCACAGCCAGTGGATGATATGTGGTCACGCCCCTCAAACCAGCCAGGGGAAGATAATCCATTCCAGATGCATGAGTAATGAAGCTGTAGGGAGAACTAAGCCTTGAACACGACATAATATCAAATGGATCATCGATCCCTGCCAAGAAAACTGACCAAGAAATAGCGTATGTACACTCCGCCAGCTGAAAGGAGTAAGACATGAAAGTAGTATGCACACAAGCCAATCATGTTTGATGATAAAGTATATACTTTATAACAACCTTATTCAATTATTAATAAAAAAGTATTAATTTATTAAAGGCTTTTAATTATCTACACGATGCAACATCATGTAGATAATTAAAAGCCTTTAATAAATTAATACTTTTTATTAATAATTGAATAAGATTGGTACAAAGTATATGCTTTATCATCAAACATGACTGGCTTGTGTGCATACTATTTTCAATCTCCCACTTGCACTAAAGCAAATTGTCATTGTATCTCATACCCTTTTTCTCTAAGTGATGATTATCCTGTTGTTGGAAAAGCTTTAGTATATGTATATGTAATGTTGTTCTTGAGAGTCCACTATCTCTATAGTGATTTCTCATCTTTCAATGATTCCTATAATCAAATGAAAGTGCCACAACACATGTTTAGATCCAAGATGAGACTTGGGAACTATTCCTAGTTCTGTAATCAACTTTCCATCTAAATAATCAACTTGCAGCTTCATTTACAGCTATATACTTTGCCTTTATCACTAAACCAAAGAACTCTTTCTTTGTTTGAAACCTTTCCAATTCATCGCACCTGCGCTCAAGGTAACCTTTACCTTAAAGTGGATTTTCTATTGTCTTAATCTGTCTAAAAAAAACTTGAGTCTGTTAAGCCCTCTAGTTTTAATTTAAACCCACCATAAATTTTAATCACATCCTTAGTGCCGGTTAAGTACTTTAAGATATTTTTCACTGTCTTACAGTGATTTTCTCCAGAATATGACCAATCAACATAAGGTCTCGTATATTTCATTGTATACATGATTGTCACTCATGCGATTTCTCTTTTTAGGAGTCTATGAGGACTATTAAGAGAGATACACTCCATTATTCATCAACATGAGACATATCTTGGAGTTTGCCATGCTAAACGACTTTAGCATCAAATGAATATACGTTCCTTGGGTTAAGTCGAGCATCCTCTTAAATCTATCTATATTTGTATCCCCAATTAAGATACTCTTCCCAAATTATTTATGGAGAAATGTTTAAACAACTTTAACTGTACCGATTGTAGAATTAGTATGTCATTCCTAATCCATAGTATATCAACATATAATATTAGGAATGTCACGGCTCTCCCACTGACCCTTTTGTGTACACTAGGTTCATTCTTATTTATGATAAAATCAAACTCTTTGATTTTTTTCATTAAAATGAATGTTCCATTTTTGAGAAGCTTGCTTCAATCCATTTCTCTAAGTGTCTACAACTCTTACCTCATCGTATGTAACCGGATCATCATCTTCTATGATACGTACCTCATCATCATCATCATCATTCATGATGAATCCATACCTCCCAGGTTCTTCGGTATTATTACAGATTTACGATACGATTGTGGTACAATAGTTCTATCTACAGGTTCCTCTTATTTGACTTATAGTGTTTTATGGTTCTTGAACTCTTCAAGATCTATTATCCTCTCACTAGCCCCTTTAATGATAAACACATTTATCTTAGAAGGTAGTGTGTTTCGCAACAAACACCTTTTGCTAAGTAGGATTATAGAACATATACCCTAAACTTACTTTAGGATGTCCCACAAATCTGTACTTGCCAAATCTTGTCCCAAGCTTATCCTTTGAAACCTTTTCATATAAGCTGGACAACCCCTTATCTTAACATACTTAAGATTAGGAATCCTCCATGTCCATAACTCTTATAGAGTCTTGGGGTAGGATTTTGAGGTTACCTTTTCGTAGATATACAGCCATTTCTAGGACATGACCCCAGAGAGATACTAGAATGTCGCTAAAATCATTATGGACCGCACCATGTCCAACAAGGTACAATTTTTCCTTTTAGATACATCAATCAATTATTGCGTATGCGTATCAGGAGGCGTCCATTGTGAGATGATCTAGAAACTTATTGCAAAAGTATTTATTCCTTGATCTAATCAAAGAATCTTAATACTTTGCCAATTTGTTTCACTTCTGAATTCTTTGAACATTTCAAATAATTCACACTTGTATTTCAGCAAATACACACATTCAACTCTTTGAATGATCATCTCCTTTTTTTAATACTAATTTGTTTAATATGCAAAATTATTTTCACGTAAGTCAAGTATACAAAATCCATTAAATAATATTCCATTTCTATACAAAATATTATTATTATAAAAAGAACAACAATTGTTCTTAAATATAATACCAAAGATTTCATTGTCCAACAACAAAATGGAAATAATGTTTCTAACAAGAATTGGAATACAATAACAACTTATTGACTTAATTAATAGATTTGGTTGTAGGCATTGCTAAACTATAAGTTTCTATGGCTAATGTAGCAACCTTTGCTTTATTTTCCACACATAGGATTACTTATCTTTGTTTAGCTTTCTACTTCTGCTTGGTCCCTTCATAAATCTATATTTATTATAACCAAAGTTGGTATCCAATACCCAAGTAGAACTTTGACTTAAAGAAAAATTTATTTTAAATCATGAATAAAATTGTATTTGTAACCGAAACTTCACTAAGCTTCTTCTGGTTAGCTCTTCAAGATGCTTCTCGCAGTTTCTTTTTCTAGTGTCCATGCTTATTGCAATGGAAGCAAACTCCTTTGTTATCCGTATCAATTTTGTTCTTATTATCCTTTATTTTTTCCTTTTCTATTTACCTTCTTTGAATCATTCTTCTTTTTAGAAGATCATTTGGCCCCTACCAGTAAGACTATGTCTTTCTTGGTTGGAAAGTGACTCAACATTTTCCAACATGTTAAGAAAATCAGCGAAGCTGATATCTAGCTTGTTCATATTAAAAATTCACAACAATTGTGAGAAGGAGTCCGAGAGTAATTGTAAGATCAAATCTTGGCTCAACTCTCCATCTATAACAAAACTTGTTGTCCTAATTGTTCAATCAAATTGATCATGTTTAGGACATGTGTATGTACTATAGTGTCGTTGGTCATTCTAGATCGGAATAGCTCCTTAGATTTCTGATATCTATCAGCCCTACTTTCCTTACCATCAACTACTTGATGTGCAGGAGTATAGTAAGAGCATCCATAGTTTCATGTTGATACTGAAGCTCGTTACTCATGGATGTGAGCATGATGTATTGAGCCAACTGTGCATCATCTTGCCACTTTCTAAAAGTAGCAATCTCTTCCTCAAAGGCATTGTCTGCAACCATTGCAAGGATAGGTGTATTAAGGACATAAGATAGCTTTTCAGCCGTGAGAACTATTCTCAATTTCCTTAACCAATCTGTTTAATTCGGTTCGGTTAATCCGTTTACTTCGGTTCGATTAATTTAGCATCTAATATGCTACGCAGTGATAGTAATTTAAACATTATAAAATTATGTAAATGAATTTGTAATTAACAATATTTTAGTATACATTCTTTTATTAATTACCAAAATAATTTAGGTCTTGTTTTAAATTAGTATCTCCCACTATTTTTATCAAACTATATTACCCTCACTTATATAGTTTGACAAAATCTAATTAAAGATTTGCTAGTGAGAATAAGGATCTCATTTCAAATGTGTATAGCATTGTGGTGACACAACAAACTATATATAAATAAATAGGTAGACAACTCTTGTCAATTACATCATCATGTAACTCCTTTTATTTTGCCTCTTAGATTATTTTGGTCAAGTGGTGGCACATCCGAATCAAAATTATCTTAAGTTAAGTTCAACCTAAAACTCCATATATTCAAAAAAGAAAAATATTGTCGTTGTGGTGACACAACAAAACAACATTGTTCAATTTTCTTTATAAGCATCAAATGTGATAAAATTAACATCTCAAAAAATTAAGATAAGCCTTGTGGTGACACAACAAACTTATAATAATTAATTGATACTCTATTATTTTTATCATGTTAGAAAGGCGACGTCGATATTCCAAATATCTTTGAACGCTTAGGACTTAATATAAAATGTTTGAGGGGTTTGTTATTATTTGTCTCATCTTGTTTAGCGCGCATGCACACATATATATAAATTACGCGTCATATTAATTACCATATGAAGCATGTTTTAATATATATATATATATATATATATATATATATATATATATATATAGTATAAGCATGCACATATAGAATACTATATTCTACCCGGATTGATTATGGACTTTATTCTAGTTTGGTTCACTAGTGCCACCAAGTGAACCAAGAGGTCAAACCTATGGTGCAAGAATTAAATTTAAATATAACTATTACATTTAAACTCGGGTCCTTGATCTCCAATTCTTCAAAATTAATTCTAACTAATCCTATTATAAAACTATTTTAAAATAAATATAAACCTTGATCAGCAGTCAAGGGGAAGTACATAGGAGGGAGATATAATTTACATTAAGAAAAAAATTAGAGAAGACGAGGTACGCAGATCCCATTTAATAAAACTCATGCATTCATGCATCCAACTAAAATAAAATCCAATCACATTGGTCAATAGTCCATAATCAATCACATTTATTATCATACATATCTACATATGCATCAATAAATAATTCATCTCATGAATAATAAACATTCAATATATATATTGATATCATTTAATGGGCAAATTTAGTTAGCATAAAATCTAATTTTGAATAAAAATAAACTCCTTTATTTTAATCCACATTTAAATTAAAATAAACCTATTTTATTTTATTTTATTTACGCAGACAGGTTTTTTGGATCGAAAATTTGGGCCGTGGGTCCAATTATTCTCTCTTTCCCTAAACAACGTCATTTTTAATTTTTTTTTTAAAACCATATGCTCTGAGCCTCTGACCTCAAAACACGATCAACTGAATCTTAAAAAATCAATTCCATACTAGGTCACAATCTTAAGGTAACAATCTCTTTCCAACCTTCTTGCAAAACTGAAGGTAACAATCTCTTTCCATAATAACAGAAACCAATTCAAACCCAATTTGCATTCCAAAGCATGCATTTCACAATGCTCCAATCCCATTCCTAATCAATTTTTGCACCAAGGTTCCTTCCTGCTGGTGCGGTGATTTCATTCGAAGTTTTGGACTGATTTTTTCCCTAAATCAAGTAAGGTTTCATATTTATTTTAGAAAATTTGACTCAAGAAAGAATTGCAATGTGAGGAAGATTTGCATCGTATTGAAGTATTAATTGGGAGATTAGTTGGTTCTTTTCCTTTAATATCTCAATTGTGGATTATTAATGCTTAATAGTTAATTCTTTTATTTAGTGATGGTTGTTTTATATATTTTTATACATATGAATTGCTTATTGGGTGTGATTACTTTGTCTAAAATAGGTTTGAAGTAATTGTTGGGTTTGAGCACTAGCCACAAGTATAGGGATGAGCTAAAAACTGGTTTGCACGCTAGGTGTTTGTTTAATTGCCTGAAAGAACTGTTTGGTTTATTTTGGTTGGTTTTAGGTGTTTAGGCTGATTGAAAGGATATCATATGGCACCCAAGAGACAGCTTGGTGACATGGCCCAATCTTCTCAACAATTGGTGCTTTGGATTTTATCTTGCATTTTGGATTTGATTGATCCTTATTTATAGTTCATGAGGTTTTTAGTACAATAATGGCAAAGATCAATGTTTTATCGAGTTCTCATTATGTTTAGCGATGTTCTCATTATTTTTTGCGATGGAATTGAAGATGATTAAATTGAGTATGCTTGCCTCTTGTAATTGTTGTGCTAGCTGGACTACTCAAAAACAACTTCAAAGTAAAATGGTGGCTTCAAGTTGGTACATTGTCAGTGACCCAAAATAATTCATGGATACACTAGCATTGAGTTACAACAACTTGTCTCAACACTTGAAAGCGTGTTATCTCTATTTTGGAGCATTTCTCGAAGATTATGAAATCCCAGTGCGGAAGTTAATTTGGTTATGGATCGCGAGAGGGCTTATATGTCAGATTGGGATAAAGAGCTTAGATGATGTTGCTGGATTACTTGATAGATCTACATAACAGATGATGTTAATGAATTCAATACTGGAATTTGGGAAAAAGTTCAGCAATCTTACCCGCCCTTTCAATTGATTAGATTGTTCACCAGTCTTTTATCGTCCTCCCTTTTACTTCTTTGTTATGCTCCCTTTTACTTCTCTGTTATGCTAGGAAGAATTGGCCTTGGGGTTGATAAGGATCTTAAGCCAATTGTTATTTTGTTCTTTCTAAATATCCCTTGCAGATTTCATTGCAGAGTCATTACACTCACTTAACTCAATCTACTCAAGTGTTGATATATCAGAGTCATTACACTCACTGGGAAGCCTCCAACATTACCAAAAGGAAAACCTTCAAGTTGATTAGCATTGAATGTAATCAAGTTGCTAGGAATGTTGAGGTCTTGTGAAACATGAATTATAGAGTCTTGTGAATCAATATATCCAATTTGAGAAGCCTATACAAAGAATACCAAATGGCACTTTAATAATTACATGAAGTTGTAAAAATAAAATAAAATAAAAAAAGAACTGAAAATTTACCTTTTACAAAATTATATCATCTAATTTACTTTCAATGGCCTTTGTCCCTTTCTCTTTCATATTCCTCCCTTTATCCTCCTTTTTATCTTTTAACTTCTTAATAGCTTTCTCCATTTAACCTTGTAAACTTTTAAAACGGGGTCGACCTTTACCACGAACCGCCAAAGGACTGCAAATATTAGAACTTTCTTTTGATATATTATTATTATTATCACCACTTGGCAATGGTGTGCTGACTTCACTGCCCACTACCAGAGGAGTACTATTTTTACACGTGTCATCTTTTTTCTTCAATTCATTAGTCAACCACTTAATCCAACGAAGAACCAATTTTGTCTTATCTTCATTGTTCGTCGCAATCTGCTGCTTCATAAAAGGTATTGCACATTCTATCAAAATGTTCATTTTCAGGGTTTAACATCCAATCAGAGTATATTATTTTATCCTTCGTATGACATCTCTTCACATCTTTCCTCCACCTTCTAAGAATGAATTTCTCTGGTATGGTATGAACTCCTTTTTGAAGCAAGACAGTTAGGGCGTGACAATATAAGATTCTCCTAAACTCAAATAATTGACAGTTGCACCTAATGTCACAATCATCCTCTTTAAATCAAACCTTAAAAGTGGCTTTACGATATGTCCTCCCCATCCTATCTTGCGAAATTTCATACACTCGAGTCCCACACTCCTCTTTCTCTGAAGAAATACTACAATAAAGCTTGTTTTTTTATCTAATCTTGAAACTCTTTGAATTTTGAAGTGGTGTAAGCTTTTTGAAATTATTCCTCTAATGGATAAGAAGTGATGCATGGAATCTTAGAGTCAAAAGAATCGAAGTCCGCTTTAGCCTCTTTTTGCACCTTGCTTCTTAGTGCATTCTCATATTGCTCAACAAATTATTTTAACTTGTCTTAGAATTGACATAACCAGCGAAGAATGCATTCATGCTTTCTTTCACTTCTTTGAGTCGAAGACATTCCCACCCAGAAAATATTTCTTAAAAATGTTGAGACCTAAAGACTCCTTTCATTGTATAAACCAGTCAACCAATCATTTGTTTCAAGTTTAAACTTTTCAATGAATCTGATCCAATTTTCTTCAAATCCTTCACAAGTCAAAGAATCATACACCACTTTTTGCATTGTATACTTAATTGATTCATATTCATTACAACCTCGTAATTTTTCAGTTCACTTCTTCATGATATGCCATAAGCACCACCGATAACATGTGTTAGGAAAGACATTTTCAATAGCCTTTTTCATTGCTTTTTCCTGGTCAGTGATTATTGCGGTAGGAGCGCGACCATTCATACATGCAAGCCAAGATTTAAAAAGCCAAGTAAACGACTCAACATCCTCACTTGAAATCAATCCACATCCTAAAAGTGTAGATTGACCATGATGATTCACTCCAACAAAAAGAGCAAAAGGCATGTCATACTTTTTAGTCAAGTATGTTGTGTCAAACGTAATGGAATCCACGAATTCCTCATACGCTGCCCTACTTCTAGCATCTGCCCAAAATACATTCATTAGCCTCCCCTCCTTATCCAAATCCATCAAATAAAAGAAATTAGCATTATTAGCTTGCATTTTAAGAAAGTAGTTCGAATCGTCAGATCATCCCCATCACCCAAATTTTTAATCGTCTCATTTTCTCAATATGATTATAACGGTCTTTCTCTAAAAATGGAACATTCTTATGACCACCAGATTCAACCAAAAATGAACTAAAGTTTTTATTTGGTCTATTACCCGCCCTATCATTAACTTCAAGTCTCCTTTTAACGTACATCCTTATAACCCTATTCTTCTTATAAAATCTAGATTTTTTTGGGCTCAAAGCATGATTGTGATCAAGGGTTATTTGTGAGACTCGCCACTTACCATCAAGGCATAATACAATCTTAATCTTAGCTTTACATCCTGTTTTATTGTTTGGAGGCTTTTTTAAGTCATTCTTTGAATTGCTTATTGTTTGTCCAGTTCGAGAGCATGAAAGAACCACACAATTAACCTCCCCATCATCACCCTTTTCTGAAGATCTTTTCTTCATTGGGAACCCTTGTTTGTTAGCATATTTAATGTAGTATTCTACACAAGCATCAATATTGTCAAATTCCATTCCTATTTCCGGATCTTTTATCTCATCTACTGACTCGTCAGACTCTCCACACTCTCATCAAATTCTCAATTATCATTCATATCATTCTCTTCAATGTGTTCATTCATCTCTCAGACTTAAAGATATATTCAATGATTCTTTTTCCATTTATGCCCAAAAAAACCTGTATAGAAAAAAAAACACTTAATCCAAAATTAGGGCCTTTTCTCTGTAATGTTTTTTTAAACTATGTATGGAGAGGGTAAGATGATATCAATTAAAAGAGAGAATGTTTTTTGTTTGAACCATGTTTTTCGATATCAATTAATCCATTTTTACACAAAATTAATTCTAGGGCCAAATCTCAAGAGGGAAAAAGTGTTACCAGAGATGGAGACGGAATGCCCTGAGAGGGAGGATTAAATTTTGTAGTAGATGTTTGGGATGGGTGGATGATTATATTTCGCAAGACTATTTTGGCGAGATGGAGCTCTGTTCTTTCATACTTGTTCTTCTTTCATACTGAATTGTGAAGGATGGGTTTTTCTTTTTTTGGGGGGACCCACGGTCCAATATGTATGTCTACTTAGAATTATTGATTTAGTTAGCATAAAATCTAATTTTGAATCAAAATAAACTCCTTTATGTTAATCCAAATTTAAATTAAAATAAACCTATTTTATTTTAATTTATCCAATTTTTGAATAAAATAAACTATTTTATTTTAATCAAAATAAACTCATTTATTTTAATTAATTATGGAATCCAATTCCAAGTCAAAATAAACTCCTTTATTTTGCATAATATGAAATCTTATTATATATCTAAATAAACTCCTTTATTTAAGGAAACACGGATTCTCTTTCCTATTCACAAATAAACTCTTTTATTTTGAATAATATGAAATCTTATTCCATATCTAAATAAACTCATTTATTTAAGGAAATACGGATTCTCTTTCTTATTCACAAATAAACTCCTTTATTTTGAATAATATGAAATCTTATTTCATATCTAAATAAACTCATTTATTTAAGGAAACATGAAATCCAATTTCAACTCCAATTAGTTATCATAGAATCCAATTCCAACTCTAATTAGTTAGCATGAAATCCAATTTTAAGATTAAAATAAACTTTTTAGTTTAATTATAAAATAATTAAGAATATAATATATATATATATATATAATATAATATAATGGTTATTATATATATAATGGTATATATATATATATATATATATATATATATATATATAACTGAAGCCCAGTCCTTGATAAGTAGGTTTTATACCTACTTATTGGATATCAATTAACGAGAATTATGCTCATCTCAGGTAGACTTTAGTATGTTTTTAGTTGCATTTTACATTTATTTTGCAATATTCGTAATTAGAACTCCTCTGGTATGGAAATGCAGGAAATGGCATGATTTGGCATTGGCAATGTGGTATGAGACTAAGGCTTGGCAAATAGAATGCGTGTTGGCAAGGAACTGCGCGTTGGTGAAGGACAAACAACAAGCAACAATGAATAGACATCAATATGCGTAGCAACGCCGCTACCGCTTGACAAAGATCTTCATTGGCAAGCATGCTTATATGCTGACGAAGGCTAAAAGTACATCATCACATACTCATCTGGTGAACAAGCTAGATTTCACGCTACCGGCTGGTGTCATACATATACTTGCGTTTGTATTGCGATCAATGCGGTATGGTAGCACGTTACGATGTTGTTTGTTGACTTGTGTTTTTAAATTTGAAATTTGAGCGTGGTCTTATCTGAAACTATTTTGGTTGGTACCAGACGTGGATATATTGATTTTTATTACTTTTTCATTAAGGTAATTAGGGTTAGAAGCTTTGAACTAATTTAAAAAAGAGGATTTGAGCATAAACTGAAGATTTTCTTCATCTTCTTTTGGATTCAGTCATTGAATAATACTTCATTTCATTTTGTTGGAAATTATTGGAGATTTAAACAACACTTTGGAACATAATCTGCAATTGGGTTTGATCAATTCTATCTTCTCTTTGAATTGCTTTATTTATTTTCCATGTGTTACTATAATCCCATAATGGCTTTCGGTTCAGAAATGAACTAAATTCCATTATGGATTCTAACTGATTTTGATATGTAGTCTATAATTAATTGCTTGATTGTTTGATTATTCGTTTATCATGGGATTATCTATTGTGATTGAGCGTATTGTATGAATGATTGATCACCATTCACCATGTGTACTTATATGGAATTGAAAAATTACATATGAGTGCAGTTGTAATCATGATAGCATGCGTTTATGAAGCTGAAATGTTTAGCTATATATTTAGTGAATCAGATAGAAATATACTGTTTCGCCGTATGTAGTAATATAAGAGCATGTGTTTCAATTCATTAGTGTTATAATTTCACATTGGAATATAGTGATTTTGGCATTATTGTCGATTACATGATTTCTATCGCAATGTGGATGTTATGTAAACAGGTCATAATTCATTGGAAAATGATTATGTCTACTTTTGTGCTCTTAGCTAATTTTCCATGATAGATATATAATTGTGCATGATGGTAATATTTAGACGAAGTATGAAATGAAGTTAGAATCCCATCATTTCGAACTTGATTTCATTAAATTAGTCTTGTGGTTTTATTTATTAATTGAATTTAGATTAATCATAATTGTGGATTATTAGTTTAAGCATATAAAAAATAGTGATCTGATTGATGTATGATAGTTTAACTTTAAAACCTTTCTCCGTATCGACATCTTTTTCTTATTCAGTACTACTTGTTGACCCATGTATGCTTGCATGAGTTAAAGTCCTTTTGTTAAGACTATAAACGAGGCAACAGTCCCCTTTGAAAAACAAATCAATGATCTATATATATTTAAATATATATATAATCTGCCCTGAAAAAAAAATGGACTCAGCGATAATTTGATCCAAAAAGAAAAAACAGATAGCGATTTTTTAAAACACGTTTCGCGAATTTTTTTTTAAAATAATTTTTTTACAACAAATAAATTTTATCTCTATTGTAGAATAAATATTATTTATTTAAATAAATTAATAGTTTAATTTATTTATTTAAATAAGATTAGAATTGTTCTAATTGATTTATTCACAACCCATTTAATATTGAGAACCTAAAGGGTCACACCATAAAAGGAAGAAAATTATTTAAGAAGTTAATGACATAATCGTAATAATAAGTTAAGTATATATAATTTAATCTATGGTGATAGAATAAATTAAATAGCTTAATATTTATTATTTAATATTTTGGAAATATTAAATATAAATTAATAAGAGGAGTCGATTATTATTATTATTACTATTATTATTATTTAATACCTAAAGGAGTTTGAAAATTAATTAATAAAAGTACTCTCATATATCCTAATAAGATTAGGAGACTAATTAATTAAAAGAGTTTAATTAATTATTCCTAATAAGATTGGGAGCCTAATTAATTAAAGGAGTTTAATTAATTAAAATAAAACATAGTTTCTTAATTGTTAAGGAGGGTTGCCTACATCTATAAATAAGAGAAGTCTTATTACGGGTGGTGGTTGTTGACTTTTTCACAACAGACGTAATTTCAATAGTTGGGAGAGTACACCCTTTTCTATGAGTGATAGAAAAAACTAGGATTTTGTCAAATACCTATCTTCTTGAATCTTTTTTCTTCCTTGGTGGATCACCTCTAGAGGCCAAACACTTAGGTGGATAACATTGATCAAAGGAAGGAACCAAACCCGGTGGATTCAAGTTGAACGCGAAAGGATTTGGAGGTGAACTTGTACCTGAGGAAGCTCGAATCCTCAAGGGTATAATTCTTATTCTTTATCTTTTCGTTTAATTAATAATTGTGCATAAAGGATGATCCGGGTATATGCTTTGTAAAATTTTAAAACTCTATTTTTCCATGCTTCCTTTTATTTTGTGCACTTTAATTGCGATAATGAATCTTATAAACCTAACAAGACATGGCTATCTCATGGGAAAAACAATACCCATAGCGTCGGAATGTGCCAATCGGCCTCAAGTGTGTCATAAACCACACGTACGGCAAGACTGGGCAACTCTGCGCCTCAAACTTGTGAGGGTCATAAACTAGCAATACGTGGCCGACCTCAATGTCTCTGCCAGAATCATCGATAAAATGGTATGTCCCTCCTGAAGAGCCCGCACTGCCATAATCACGCCGATGTCTAAATGGTCCATGTACAATGGCGTATACAGATAAGCCACCGGGCACATCAAGAGTACATCTACTCTGGCAATACGCCAATCATCCTCCAATGTGGTAAAATCCCCGGAGTGCTGCAAATAACTGTCCAAAGAGCCAAATATGTCTGTAAGACCCCAAATTATTAATAAATGAAATTTAATTCCTCTATTTATTATTTTGAAATAGTAAGGGTTGATTTGATTAATGTGGTTAGTTGTGGGTAAAATGCGCAAATATTTTAAATAAGCAAGTGGTTATAAAATACTCATTGTTGTCGGAGAATATTCATTTGGTCGTGGAATATTCTTACTATCAGGGAATATTCGTATGACCACGCAGCCTCTTGTGGGCCCCATAACTTGAAAAAACGATTAGATGAAGAAAACGACAAGTATAAGTTGTTTATAAATAACTAGCATATTGTATTCTAAGTACCTTGTTTGAATACCCGGTGGTTAAAACACAAGAATAATACGGCGTTGTTGCACAAGAGATAGCTACACAGTATTGCACCAATTATTGATTCTTACGTAAGAAGGCATTACTCAATAATTGTTACAAAGAATTACTCGCTCGAGATTTTATTTTATTGATTCAATAATTGTCTGCGTTGATTTTTTATATTACCGTTGTTTCAATAATTGTCACTACACAAAGATTTTCCATTATCGAAGCAATAATTCATATTATCTAAATAATATTATTAGAAAATATTATTGGCAATGTCTAGAAAGTTCTGTCTAAGGAGAGGTTTGGTCACCTAATTGCGTGCCACTAAAGAGAAATTCTTATTGGAAAGCCCCTCTTTCCTAGGAACGGCCTGGTTGCCAGTACTGTGATTCTATAATATTATTTGTGAATAATTAATTATTGATTTATATGATGAGAAAAATATTGATTTTATGTGGTTATAGATGGAGAAAATTTTTAAAGTGACAATTGTTAAAAATTGATATTTTATCTTTTCTGATAAAATAATATTTTATTATATTATTATAATATAATAATGGTGATATTTTTACAATGAATGTGGGATATATGAGTATATGAGGAGGAAGAGTATTTTTGTTGTAAAAGTTGTTTAAAACATGTTAAACATGTTGGTGGACCCATTTCTTGACTGAAATTTGATTATAGCCTGTAAAATCGTCCGTATATGGATTTCTTCAATTTACGTTTGAATTTGGAAAAACTTTATTCGCAGTTTTAGAGAATTAAATTTCCTATAAAAACTCATGCGATTCAATTTTTTGATAAAAATGACTATTTATTATGAATTATTGAAGTTCAAATTCGAAATAATTGATTTTTGAAAGTTTTAATTGTTTTAATTAACAAAAACGCGTTTTTGTTGTCTTTGGAACATGTGTGGCTGATTTGTTGACCAAAGAAGAGGGTGCGTAGGTAATTATAATATTATTATATTTAATTTTCTGCTTTGGTGTTCTAAGCAATTTCCTATAAATAGGGTGCTTAGGTTAGAATTGAAAATCACACTAAAAACTAAAGTTTTCTCTCTCTTTCTCTCTATAATATCGAACGTATTTTGTGAGTATTTTAATACTTTAAGTATTGCTATATCTGGGCAAGTTCTTTCAAAGACTATATCCAAAGATTCCAATCAAAGTAATTTTTTTTTGCGAGGTAAGGATATTATTTTTATTTTAAAAATGATATTATTTCTTCAATATCATTATCTTAGAAATATTGGTTGAAACTTTTATCAAATTTGGAACTTTTTCATATCGGGGTTACTATTCATGAGTTACTATTCACGACGAGTTACTATTCACGAGTACTATTCACGTCAAACGCATGATGATTTTTTTGTGAAATTTCTATCTTTTAGTGTCGGAGTTACTATTCACGTGTCTACCTTATTCATTACTTACACTATTATTCACGAATACGACATATTCACGTAAAATTAAATTTTCTTTTATATGTCCAAGATTGTTTGTTATAGTTCCTATCTTGGATTGGATCTATGTTTTGGTCTTCATTCTTGAATTTTACTCCACTGCGGTTATTTATGAAGTATTTTTGAACTTGAATTGTTTAAAAGTACGAATCCTTAATATTTGTTCTTTTTTGTTTCACCGGATTCATTTTCTTTAAAATATTTTTCATCATCCTCACCCTAAATGATGATATAACCCGAATATCTTTGGCCCTGTAGTGCAAAGATGAATGATTTTATGATGAATATCTTTGGCCCGTAGTGCAAAGATGAATAATAGTGTTTAGATGAACATGACCAATCGGTGAATATCTTTGGCCTGTGAGTGCAAAGATTAATATTTGATTTATGATGTATATTGATTGATGTTACAGGATAAAATATCGATGATGGACTTTTAAATTCATAGATGATAGTAGATTCCATTCTCTACTTAACTCTTCTAATGAATTGTTGTTTCACCGCAGTTGTTGATCTAAAACTTGTTGTCTATTGTATTCTATCGATTTTTCTGTTGAAGACTAAGGATAATTTGTTGTACATTATCTTAGTCATAATATTCTTTACTGGGCTAGTTGAGCTCACCCTTTTCCGTTTTGTTCCATTTTTCTTCTCAGGAGACGAGAATATAGCGAGAATTAGTCAGGGTGTAGAGTAATGGTTCAAGACAGTTGTTTTAGTAGTTCTCACTATTTTGTAAATTAGTGTATCAATAATTGTAATAAGGACTTATTTGAGTGTGGATATTGTATAGAAGTCAATATTTGTATTTAAACTCATAGTTTATGTGTTGTCGTATTTTGCACGACAATTGTATTAATGAAGTTGTAGTTGTTTCTGTACCATGTATTTGGCGACTCAGAATGGGTGATGTATACCTATTTTGGGGGCTTCACAGTTGGTATCAGAGCTTAGGGATATGATCTCTGGCGGAGATCGGGGAATAGAACTAGGAGGGGAGAAACTAGTAAATCCTTCGCTAGTGTGTCCTACCTAAGCTTATTTGTTGGTCGGTCATAATATAGGGGTATTATGTGATTAGTTAATTTGTTTAATTAACCCTTGTTTTATGGCGATTTAAGAATGTCGATCGAGAATGTTAATAAAGGGAATAAATGAGACCGTGGAGACACCTTTGCTCACCAACGAGGAGAAACGTGCAAACAGTGGCAATGTTCCTCCTGTGAACAACACCACTGAGCAGATGATGAACGATGGTATGTTTAGGAACTTTCTAGAATTCATGCAAAACCAAACGAGAAAAACTACTGTTCAAAATGCAGGTGGAAGCACTAGCAACTCACGAATGGTCACCGCTAAGCAGTTCAAGGAGTTAGGGCCGCCGAAGTTTTTGGGAAAGCCAGAACCACTTACGGTAGAGACGTGGATAAAGCAGATCACTAAGATATTTGATGTCTTGGATGCTTAGAGGAGCAAAAGGTTCCTTTCGCCACTTTCATGTTGCGAGGAGAGGCAGATTATTGGTAGGAATCCGTAAAGCGTACTCATCCTATCACACTGAAGATGTCTTGGGAGAAGTTCCAAGAATTGTTCAACGACAAGTACTTTCCCAAAATTATTTGTCACATGAAGGAGGTAGAGTTCATCAAGCTGGAGCAAAACAATATGAACGTGTTGCAGTACGAAGATAAGTTTGCTGAGTTGTCCCGATTTGCATCCCATTTGGTTGATAATGAGGAGAGAAAGACGCGAATGTTTCTGCGAGGTTTGAAACTCAAAATACGTCAATACCTCATTTCTCACAAACTTTGTTTATATTCAGATGTTGTGAATAGGGCTCAGTTATTGGAGCGCGATAATGAGTCGGCTCAACTAAAGAATAATGACCAACAACTCGATGATAATCGTACCATCTTGGCGACGGTCATCGGAACAATGATAACCATCGTGGAGGAAATTATCATGCCGAAATGGTAACCACTTCATTGGTAATCATGGTCAAGATAATAGAAAAGGTAAGTCATGGAAATTTCAAAAAGAGAAGATTCAACAATGACGGAAGACGTCGGCACCAACACCAGCAACGAATTCTAGGGGAGGAGAAAGATCGCCAGTTTAGATGCTAAAGATGGGAGAAGAGGGACACATAAGTCCAAACTGTTCACAAACTTCCAGGGTATGTTTTAGTTATGGAAAGGACGGTCATATAGCTCGAGATTGTCCTGTAGCGAAACCAAGTCCAGCGGGGATGGTGACTCCAAAGGCTGTCCCGGACAAGTCAAAGTCAACGGTTCTGGAAGAGCGCTTTTCGTGGATCGGTCGAATGCGAGGAACCCGAACGGTTAGTACTCCAAGTTAGTTAATTATAAATTCTTATGAAGTTTATACCTTATTAGATACCGGTTCTACCCATTCATTTATCTCTCCCCTTATACTCAACGCTTAAACTTGACTCTAGGAGAAAATTAGACTTTGACTTATCTCATTTGAAACTCCGTTATGAGAAACTTTCGTTACATCCACTGTTTATAAATCATGTTTGATCCAAATTGGTTCCCTCACCCTACCTGTTGATCTTATATCTTTACAAATTTTTGCATTTGATGTGACCTTAGGGATTGATTGGTCAACCACTCATCATGCTAAAATTGATTGCTTTCGTAAGGTCATTAGTTTTTATATTCCTAAGCAACCTCATATTCAATTCAAGCAACCAAACCATTGAAGTCAAACTCTTTTATATCAAGTCAGTAAAGTCATTCGCTTATTAAAAATGGATGTCAAGCTTTCTTAGCCATGTTATGGACTTGAACAAAATATACGTCGATTTGAATGATATTTACATTGTTAGTAAATTTCCGACGTATTTCTGAAAAATTTCTTGGCCTACTCCTAGAGCGTGATATTGAATTTTGTATCGACTTTGAACCCGGTACAAAACCCATTTCTAAAATCTCATATAGAATAGCTCCTATTGAAATTCAGGAGTTAAAAACCAAACTACAGGAGTTGGTACCTTAGCCTCTATCTGGTGACTTCCTTTGTGGAATGCACTGAAACCAATATCTCTGTAGGGGACGTCATATTCGTGCGGTGGTAAACTGATAGGTGCCATTGTGACGTGCTATCCAAGATTGGGATATGAGTCATAGTTGAGAGCAACCTAAGTTAGTAATCGAAATAAGTAGCTTTCTAGGCTTAGCTGGTTACTATCGGAGATTCGTGGAAGGATTTTATCGAATCAATACTCTATTAACTCAGTTGACTCGAAAAGATACAAAATTCGAATGGAGCGAGGAATGTGAGAAGAGCTTCCAAGAACTCAACATGTGGCAATGACGTTGGCTCGAGCTGTTGAAAGATTATGACCATACCATTCAATACCATCCTGAAAAAAAAACGAACATGGTAGCTGACGCGTTGAGTAAAAGATCGTATACGAGTGCGATATTGTTAACATAAAGACCCATTTCGTATGACTTACAGAAGATGGAGATAGAGTTAAAGATTCCAAGAACCTGCGTGAAGATAGCATTAGAATTGACTTTAATCGATAAATTTAAAGCTGCTCAAGCTACAGACCTGGAGTTGATGAATATGAAGAAGAAGATGCAAGAAGTCGTTATTCCAAAAGCGAGAATCGGCGATGTGAGGAAAGCTCAAACCTTCGATTTATTAGTCCATTTGAAATCCTCGATCGAATAGGAACTATGGCCTATAGACTCATTTTACCGCCAAGTATGACGCGTGTTCATAACATTTTTCACGTATCGATGTTACGTAAATATGTGGATGACCCGAACCACATTATTGAGTTAGAACCAGACGAGAGATAGCGTAAGATTTAACGTCACGAGGAGGTACATGTCAAGATCTTGGATAGGAAAGAGCATGTCCTACGCACGAAGGTCATACCACAAGTTAAAGTTTTGTGGAGAAACCATGCTATTTAGGAAATGACCTGGGTGTTAGAAACGGAAATAAAAGCGAGGTATTCTCACCTTTTTGAAACACCAGGTACGTACGTCAATTTTGAGGACGAAATTTCATAAGGAGAGGAGGTTGTAAGACCCCAAATTATTAATAAATGAAATTTAATTCCTCTATTTATTATTTTGAAATAGTAAGGGTTGATTTGATTAATGTAGTTAGTTGTGGGTAAAATGCTCAAATATTTTAAATAAGCAAGTGGTTATAAAATACTCATTGTTGTCGGAGAATATTCGTTTGGTTGTGGAATATTCTTACTGTCGGGGAATATTCGTACGACGGCGCAGCCTTGTGTGGGCCCATAATGGAAAACGATTGGATGAAGAAAACAATAAGTATAAGTTGTTTATAAATAACTTGCGCAGCTTGTTACAAGTATTATCTATTGGAATACCTTGTGGTTAAAACACACAAGAATACGCTGTTGCAAGACAAAGAAGACACCAGATTGCACCAATTATTGATTCTTACGTAAGAAGGCACTACTCAATAATTGTTACAATAATTATCGCTTCATTATTTTATTTTATTGATTCAATAATTCTTTGCGTTGACTTTTTATATTATCGTTGTTTCAATAATTGTCACTACACAGTATTTTCCATTATCGAAACAATAATTCATATTATCTAAATAATATTATTAGAAAATATTATTGGCAATGTCTAGAAAGTTCTGTCTAAGGAGAGGTTTGGTCACCTAATTGCGCGCCAGTAAGGAGAAATTCTTATTGAAAGCCCTCTTTCCCTGGGAACTACCGTTTTGCGATCTTGTGATTCTGTAATATTATTTGTGAATAATTAATTATTGATTTATATGATGAGGAAAATATTGATTTTATGTGGTTATAGATGGAGAAAATTTTTAAAGTGACAATTGTTAAAAATTGATATTTTATCTTTTCTGATAAAATAATATTTTATTATATTATTATAATATAATAATGGTGATATTTTTACAATGAATGTGGGATATATGAGTATATGAGGAGGAAGAGTATTTTTGTTGCAACGTTTGTTTAAAACATGTTAAACATGTTGGTGGACCCATTTCTTGATCGAAATTTGATTATAAATTAGAAAATCGTCTGTATATGGATTTCGCTCAATTTCGCTTGGAATTTGGAAAACTTTATTCGCAAAGTTTTAGAGAATTAAATTTCCTATAAAACTCATGAGATTCAATTTTCTCCGATAAAATGACTATTTATTATGAATTATTGAAGTTCAATTTCCGAAATAATTGATTTTTGAAAGTTTTAATTGTTTTAATTAATAAAAACATTTTTTGTTGTTTTGGAACATGTGGTGATTTGTTGACCAAAGAAGAGGGTGCGTAGGGAAATTTGTTTATATATAATATTATTATATTCAATTTTCGCTTTGGTGTTCTAAGCAATTTCCTATAAATAGGTGCTTAGGTTAGAATTGAAAATCACACACCAAAAACTAAAGTTTTCTCTCTATAATATCGAACGTTATTTTGTGAGTATTTTAATACTTTGAGTATTGCATATACGGGCAAGTTCTTTCAAAGACTATATCCAAAGAATCCAAATTCGAAGTACTATTTTTGCGAGGTAAGGGATATTATTTTTATTTTAAAAATGATATTATTTCTTCAATATCATTATGCCAAAATATTGGTTGAAACTTTTTATCAAATTTAGAACTTTTTCATGTCGGGGTTACTATTCATGAGTTACTATTCATGAGTTACTATTCACGAGTTACTATTCACGAGTTACTATTTACGAGTACTATTCACGAAGCATGATGATATTTTTTGTGAAACTTCTATCTTTTAGTGTCGGGGTTACTATTCACGTATATGGCACTATTCACGTATACGACACTATTCATGAATATGACACTATTCACAGAAAAATTAAATTTTCTTTCCTATGTCCAAGATTGTCTGTTATAGTTCCTATCTTGGATTGGATCTATGTTTTGGTCTTCATTCTTGAATTTTACTCCACTCTGGTTATTTATGAAGTATTTTTGAACTTGAATTGTTTAAAGTACGAATCCTTAATATTTGTTCTTTTGTTTCACTGGATTCGTTTTCTTTAAAATATTTTTCATCATCCTCACCCTAAATGATGATATAATCGAATATCTTTGGATACGTAGTGCAAAGATGAATGATTTTATGATGAATATCTTTGGCCCAGAAAAAAGATGAACAGTGTTTAGATGAACATGACCCAATCGGTGAATATCTTTTGGCTTTAGTGCAAAGATGAATATTTGATTTATAATGTATATTGATTGATGTTACAGGGTTAAAATATCGATGATGGAATTTTAAATTCATAGATGATAGTAGATTTCATTCTCTACTTAACTCTTCTAATGAATTATTGTTTCCGCTACAGTTGTTGATCTAAAACTTGTTGTCAATTGTATTCTATCAGATTTTTTCCCTGTTGAAGACTAATGATAATTTGTTGTACATTATCTTAGTCATAATATTCTTTTATGGGCTAGTTGAGCTCACCTCTTCCTTTTTTGTTCCATTTTTCTTCTCGGAGGCGAGAATATAAATGGAAACTAGTAGGGGTGTGGAGTAATGGTTCAAGACAAGTTTATTTTAGTAGTCCTCACTATTTTGTAAAATAGTGTATCAAAAATTGTAATGAGGACTTATTTGAGTGTGGATATTGTCTAGAAGACAATATTTGTATTTAAACTCACAGTTTATGTGTTGTAGTATTTTGCACGACAATTGTATTAATGAAGTTAGTTTTTTCTGTACCATGTATTTGGCGACTCAGAATGTGTGATGTATACCTATTTTGGGGGTGACCCAGTGCTCTAGCATGCCCTCTACAAAGCCCAATAGAACCTGGAACATCAAGAGGGTCATGGAGTGATGCATCAACTGATCTACTGCCACCCGATCTAGGGAGGACAAGCTGTCATACCATGATCTCAAACAGAAGGCCACCAATACTGGTGGGGTATGATCTATCCAGCTAACTATCGATGAAGACATATGTAGGGCTATTTCATAAGACATCCAAGGGTCAATACTGAACTCATCTCTGGAAATACATATACATAACATAATACATGCATGATAAACAATAGATGACAATATGATGTAGGGAATGGAAAACAATATACATACATTCCTAAGTATATCATCATCTATGTATACAGCTGGAAAATACAGGAAAATGGGGCACAACCGCCCAACAACTAACAGAGGCCTATCAAAAGATATAGCGAGAAATACATCAGAAGAAGTCAATAGTGTTGATGTTTACATCATCTAACTTATCCATCTGATATAACTCCTCCTGAGTCACTGTATCTACACCAGTAGGGATATCAGGCCGATACAACGGAGGATCTGCACCGGTAAAACCATCTGAATATGGGTCGCCTAAAGGGCTAGCCCCTAAGTTGGAAGGATCAAAAGTATCTGCCTCAGAAGGATCTTTGTCCAAATGCCAGATGAAAAAATGCACTTGGTCCAACTACTGGGTCAAGCTATCAATCTGCATCTGATGAGTAGGCTCTCGGACGCAAGCAATCCAACCCGCCATCATGACAGAGCCAGGAACCATATCCCCCAGAACTGTGTGTCACGGGTCTGAGCTCCGATGCTATGAGGGAACCACTCCTGAGTGAACAGTCCCTCTGACAAAGCAAAGCCATCAATTCCCACCAATGGGATATCACTGATCGGCGGCTACGACACAGGCCAATAACGCCTAAAAAGAGGACATATCGGTATACGGATCTCTCTTGTGGTGTTCCTGATAGCATGCTCTCCTAAATAGAGTTCTCATCCTCCATATGTGAAGAGAGGAATTGATAAATAGGTTTTATACCTACTTATTGATTACCAACTTACTAGAATTTCGCTCAACTTAAGTATTTTTAGTATGTTTTTATTGATTTTTGTGTTTTTTTGCAGTTTGTATAGAAGAAACTCCTAAGACATGGAAATAGCATGGCATGGCATGGCATGGTATAATGAGCAATGGCTAAGATGGAGATTTAAAGCAGAACTAAAGCATATGAAGAGGGTCTTTGAAGTGGTACAATGAAGAAGAAAGAAGTGAAGTGAAGAGAGCATCAGCAACATTAAGACACCAAAGAATAATTCAACAAAGATGCAGAATTCAAGACCACCATGGTCACAAGACAAGATAATAGGTGCCGAGACACAGCGCAGCGCGCCAGCGAAACAATCCAGCGTAGAACCTGGCAGTTGTGCATGCCATTTATTTAGCATTGTGGATACTGGCGTGCTCGCTCCAGAAGAAGTTCAGACGTAGACACAGCGGGCCCGCGCCCACGCCCAACTCATACTATATACTCATGCGGCCGCACCAGTCAAAACTAAATTAAATGTTAACTCTTCATTTTAAGATGGTGGAGCGTGATTTCCTTAAAGAGGTGTATTTGCTTGTTTAAAAAGACGTATTCTATCAGTTTTATTTTACTATTTTTAGGGTTTTATAGTCTAGAGAGAATCCATAGCATTTCTCTATCATTTTGAGCTTCTCTCTCTAGATTGATTAGATTGTGAATATTGGGTTTTATTTTGGTTATGATTTTGAACCTGAACTAGCTTGGAAGTATACTTTGGAGTTGGGTTTAATCAGATTTATTTTCTTATTTCTCCTTAATCTCTTTACTCTCTTTGTTTATTTCCATGTTTGGCTTAAATCCCATAATGGGTGTTGATTCAGAAATGAACTAAACTCCATTATGGGATTCTAATGAAGTTTATTGCGTAGTTCAGACTTTTATGCCTATTTATGATTGCTTGTATGGTTATAGTTGGAGTGCCTAACTTGGTTGTGCTCAAATGTTTGAATGTTTGATCTCCATTCACCCTCATAACTTGTATGGAATTGAAAAAGGAAATATAAGTTCAAATGTGACCATGTTAGCATGTGTTCATGAGTTTTATATATGTTAGGTTTTGTGATTCGTGACCGGAATAGACATATACCGGTTCACCATGTGTAGTCGTGAGAGGGCTTGTGCTTAAATCATTATTGCTTGTAATTCACATAGATATATAGTGGGTTAGGTAATTTTGATGCTCATATGAATTCTATCATTCTGTGGATTTTGTGTGATTTGGGCATGGTTCATCGAAAGATGGACATGTTTCACTTGCGTGCTCTTGACTAGCAGTCCATAGTAATCAATCAAGCTTAACAAGAGGCATGGATTTTGGATAAAGCATTAAATGACATTAGGATCTCATTTCTCTCCACTTTGATTCCCTTAATTTAGTAATTAGTAAATTTGTGTTGATAATTATTCTAAATTTCAATTTACTAGTTAATTAATCGTTTAAGAAGCCAGAGATAGCGATAGTTGCATGCTAGTTTAGAAATAGTCACCTTTCTTTGTGGGAATGATACTTTCTTACTCTGTACTACTTGTTGACCGTGTATACTTACGCGAGTTAGAGTCTGTTTTGTTAACCCGAAACTAGCCCAACAGGAATCTGACGGGTGGACATCACATGCTCGACACCAGTCCGAAAACCACCCTCAAAGCCAACTGTCAAATGGTCCTCAGAGTAGGGAACCCATGTAATGACATCGGCTGTCAACAAATCCAAATGTAAGCGAGAATGGGTGAAACCCTGAGCTATAGAAACCTCCACCAATGTGGAATGATGCCATCGTCGTCCCCGTGGATAGGTGTCTAAACCTAACATACTAATGGGACACAGACATGGAAGCCTCTCATAGGCCCAAAACTGCCAATACAGGATCAAACATCTGCGGTCCGTCAACACCCTTAACTCGAACAAGGGAAAACAAAAGAGAAATACTCACCAGCAGGAATGGGTAAAATCCTAGCCAAGCCTCCATCAAGCCCTACGAATGCATGCGCATTCCCCTGAGGAAATAGGCAAAGGTATAGGATCCCCAGTCAAACTCTCCCATATGGTCCACCTCCCGTGTGGCGCTGACTAAATTGAACAACACCGTGGAAGAGTTATCCGCCAAGAAACAACCCCGGAGGATGATCAGGAACAATCGTCGAAGAATGGGATCAATAACTCTCCTATCATCGGGTAATGGCTCACTCAACGCCCCATTCATGGCGTCTACATTCAAAGGATCAGTGCGAACTGTCCTGCCTTTGAGCGCCTCAGCCTGGACTCCTAGCAAGGATCTGACGGCTTTCTTGATAACTTATATCTTACTTACTACTTTCGTCAACGTCTAAGTCATACAACCAATGTATACTTACAACGTTCTCCCAATGAGAATACGATTCACGAGAATCGTTTACGTATTATGCGTTCACGTTGCTCGTCTCTTAATCATTCATTCAACCTTTACCCAAGGTTTTAATTGCTTTCATTTGTTATCCATTACATGAACCCCATGTTCATTATTCTTTTTTAATGTCAAAGCCATACGGTTTGTTGTATGCTAAGACCGATCGTTCATCGTAACTGCGTTGCATTTACATTCATTACATTCTTCATCTTTTAATCCCGTTTAATCTTCCAGTCCAACCTTTACTAAAGGTTTAAATCAATTGATTAAGTGTTACATTACGTGAACTAAATGTTAATTATCTTTCTGTACACTTTCCCCAGGAGTTGAGCAATTAAAAGCTCATCATTTGGCTCGCCTTGCCTTGCCAAGGCGTTGCACGCCTTTCCTTCCTTCTTCCTCAGTGACTGCAATAGCCACTTATAGCGATGATTGGTTGTCAAGCTAGGCTAGCCCCCCCAAGGCTTATATAGCCCTGCGGCGCCAAGCATCAAACCTTAAAAAAATTTCTAAGTCTTTTACATGCTTGAGACGCTTACTTCATAATCTCATAATGTGACGCCCCCAAAATAGGTATACAACACCCATACAAAATACAACTACAACTTAATTATACAACTGTCGTGTAAAATACGACAAAACTTAGCTGAGAGTTTTCACACGAATATTATCTTCTAGACAATATCTAAACTCAAATTCAATCTCATTACAATTATTATCACACTATTTCACATAATAGTGAGGACTACTAAAGCCACCATCTCGGCCGTCAATCCATTTCCCGACTAGTCCCAACTCTATTCTCATTTCCTGAAGAGAATAGTGAAAGAAAAGGGTGAGCCCAACAAGCCTAATAAGAAATATTATGACTAAGATAATGCAGAATAAACTCTCATTAGCCTTCAACAGTATAACAACTGATAGAATACAATAGACAACAAGTTTTAGATCAACAACTATAGCGGAATAAGAAATCCATTATAAGAGTCAAGTAGAGCATGATATCAACTATCTTCTATGATTTTAAATTTTATCATCAATTTTATCGTTGAGACTCAGCTTAATAAATAATCCACATCACTGAATTAATCATGCACTACGGGCCAAGGATATTCATTAGTATCACGACCACGAATTATCCATGCACTATAGGCCAATGATATTCGTGTTTTCACTAATGGTCATGATCATGCCAAACAACAATTCATCTTTTCACCCTTGGCTGAAGAGAACGCATGGTCATGATCACACCAACATCTGTCCATCAATGCACTACGGGCCAATGAGGACTTTTACCACATCACTTGTAACATTACAGGTCATGATTACACCGAATAATCCCTGGTCATAATCATATCAATCAATAGTTCATCTTTGCACCCTTGGCCGAAGATGACTTTCATCACAATATAAGCATGAGGATGATGACAATTGTGACGCCCCCAAAATAGGTATACATCACTCATCTTGAGTCGCCAAATACATGGTACAAAATTCAAATACAACTTAATAATATAACTGTCGTGTAAAATATGACAAAATATAAACAGAGAGTTTTAAAATGAATATTGTCTTCTAGACAGTATTCAACTCAAATGGTGTCCTCCATACAATTATTATCACACTATTTAATAGAATAGTGAGGACTACTAATGCTATCATCTGGACTGTCACTCTGTTCCACGACTAGTCCCGACTACGTTCTCATTTCCTGAAGAGGACAATGAAAGCAAAAGGGTGAGCTCAACTAGCCCAGTAAGAAATATTATGACTAAGATAATACGTAATAATTTATCGTTAGCCTTCAACAAAGTGTTAAACCGATAAAATATAACAAACATCAAGTTTAATCTAGCGAAACAAGCAATCCATTAGAAGAGTCAAGTAGAATAAAATCTACTATCTTCTATGATTTAAAAGGTTTTTCATCACTTTTATCGCCGAGACTCGACAATAAATAATCCACATCATCCCCCGCACTACTACCAAGGATATTCATTTGTATCACGACCACAAATTATCCATGCACTACGGGCCAAGGATATTCGTATTCATCAATGGTTATGATCATGCCAACAACTTGTCCATCAATGCACTACAGCCAATGAGGACTTTTACCACATCATTTATAACATTACGGTCATGATTATACCAAATAATCTCTAATCATAATCATACCAAGTCCATCTATGCACTACAGCCACAAATGACTTTCAACATAATATAAACATGAGGATGATGACAATGATATAAGAATTCAATAACATAAGTTCAAGGATAAATTTTAAAAGATTTATAATTTAATTTATCCAGAAATCAATAACTTCCAAATTGTCAACATGATACTGCTTTGTGGAGTAAAATTCAAGAATAATATTGTACCAAAAATAATTTGGACCAAAAACGAATCAATTTTTATCATGAATAGTATCCCTGGTGAATAGTACCCCATGAATAGTAATTTGGGAATAGTACCCCATGAATAGTACTCCGACATGAAAAAGTCAAAACTTATCAAAAATTCCCAGAATAATATTTCCATGAAAAGATACTGTATGAAGCGCAAATATCAATGATATTCTACTAATTTCATGGAGTATAAAAGCCAAAACATTAACAAAATGAGTATAGAATTCAAAATCTGAAACGAAATAATATTACTTACATACTACAGAGTATGGAAGAAAATATTATTTCAAGTGAATATTGAACAAAAATAACATCCTTTACCTTGAAAAGAAGAGTATTCCAACTGGTATAGCGAGGATATTCTTGGAGAAAACTTTTACTGTTTTCTACGCTCAAAGATTTCTAAAACATACGCTCAAGATAATAGAAGAAGAATTCTCTGATTCTGGTGTGATTTTCAATTCTAACTAAGCACCATATTTATAGGAAAATGCTAGAACGTCATAAAAGACTAAATTAATAAAATAATATTATTATTTTTTCTACGCACATGTATTTGAAAAAATTTCAGCCACCACAAGTGGGGCCCACTAAAATCAGCCACCTTTCTCAACAACCAAAAGTGGGGCCCACGCATATTTTTAATAAAAACATTTTAATTTCCAAAACTTCAATAATTCATAATAAATAGCCATTTTATCAGAAAAATACGAATTTTATGTCCATTCCACACGAAATTCAATTCTCTACAACTTTGTAGAAGAAAGTGTTTCCAAATTCCAAACAAAAATATCCGAAACCCACAAACGGATGATTTTCAATACCTCATAAAATTCATAACAAATCATACGTTAATTTTTAATGGTTCAAAATTTATGGACATATACTCAACTTATATATGTATAATATATACAAAAATCACAACAATCCAACGGTCGGATTAAAATTATAACTCACGCAATAGAGCTTTAAGAATACTAATTTGATTTTTAATACCTCCATTCCGACAAAAATACTGATAAAACACCTCAACATTAATCCCTTCAATTATATCCACATAAAAATAAATATTTCCTTATCATAAAAAAATCAATAAATAATTATTCACAAATAATATTATAGAATCACAAGAATGACAACCAGGCCGTTCCCAGGAAAGAAGGGGCTTTCCGATAAGGATTTCTCCTTACTGACGCGCAATTAGGTGACCAAACATCTCCTTGATAGAACTTTCTAGACATTACCAATAATGTTATCTAATAAATATTATTCAAATAATATGAATTATTGATCTAATAATGAGAAATACTGTGCAGTGACAATTATTGAAACAATAATAATATACATTATCAACGCAGCAATTATTGAATAAAATAAAATATTGAACAGTAATTATCGTAATAATTATTGAGTAGTGTCTTCTTACGTAAGAATCAATAATTCAAAAATATTATGCAATACCGTGTGCTACTGTGCAACAACGCGTATTATTGTATTTTAACCACCAGGTATTCTAACAGTTAAAGGTAAAACTTTCGCCATTATTTTATAAAAAGACGTTTTTGTTGTTTTTTCAATCCGACAATAATTCCGTTGTGGGGTCCACCAATGATTATGTCGTTGTACGAATATTCCCTGTTAAAACGAATATTTCCCGACAAATCGAATATTATATAACAACTTACGTACTTTGCAAAATTTATAAATATTACCCACAACTATAACAGTATATCAAATCCACTCCATAATATTCAAAAATGATATTTATAGAAAATTCATCTTTATTCATAAAAGTTGGGGTCTTACAACCTCCCCTTCTTATGAAATTTTGCCCTCGAAATTAGGGTACGTACCTGGTATGTCGAAGAGGTAATGATACCTTGATTTCATTTCAGATTCTAACTCCCAGGTCATTTCCTCAACATCGTGGTTTCTCCACAAAACTTTGACTTGAGGTATAACCTTGGAGCGTAAAATATGCTCCTTCTTATCCAAGATTTTAAGAAAAACCTCTTCATATGTTAAATCTTCTGCTATTTCGTCCGGTTCTAACTCAATAATGTGGTTCGGGTCTTTCACATATTTACATAACATAGATATGTGAAAAACGTTATAAACACGAGACATACTTGGGGGTAAGACGAGTTTATAGGCCACAGTTCCTACTCATTCGAGGATTAAAAATAGGCCAATGAATCGAGAATTGAACTTTCCTCTCTTTCTAAATCTCGTAACTCCTCTCTATGGAGCAACACATAACAACACATGTTCTCCAATATTGAATTCCACGTCCTTTCGATGAAGATCAAAATAACTCTTTTGTCGATCTTGTGAGGTTTTTTTACGTTGTTGGATCGTTTGAATCTTTTCCGTAGTCATACGTACCAAGTTCGGTCCCAACAACGTTGCTTCACCCACCTCATCCCAGCATACTGGAGAACGACACTTTCTTCCATACAACGCCTCGAATGGACCCATGCCAATACTTGCTTGATAACCGTTGTTGTAGGAAAACTCCACCAATGGTAAGAACTTGTCCCAACTTCCCTTTAAGTCAAGGACATAGAGTCTTAATAGATCTTCAAGAGTTTGAATAGTCCTCTCTGACTGCCCATCCGTCCGAGGATGATATACCGAGCTAAATCATAAATTCGTGCCCATAGATTTTTGCAAACTAACCCAAAATCTTGAAGTTAATCTTGGGTCTCGATCAGAAACTATGGATACCGGCATACCATACAATCTTACAATCTCGCGTTGTATATACGTCTGCAAGAAGTTCAAGTGTATAAGTTTCTCGTATAGGTAAGAAATGAGCTGACTTGGTCAATCTATCAACAATGACCCAAATCGCATCTATGCCTTGAGAAACCTTGGGAAGACCGATAACGAAATCAATGATAATGTGCTCCCACTTCCATTCTAGAATTTCAAGTGGTTGCAATAGACCTTTTGGTACATGATGCTCCGCCTTGACTCGTTGACAAGTTAGACACCTTGAGATAAACTCCGCGATCTCTCTCATCATATTGCTCCACCAAAATGTATGTTGAAGATCATGATACATTTTGGTACTCCCATGATAGATTGCAAACGGTGTGTTGTGCGCCTCCATCATGATTTTATGCTTTAAATTAGGGTCGTTAGGAACACAAAGTCTGGAGTTGACTCGAAGTATTCCTTCTTCATCAATTCTTGTTTCCAGCATAGCACCTTCTTGCACTTTCTTCCTCATACGCATCAGCACCAGGTCTGTAGTTTGAGCAGCTTTAACTTTATCGATTAAAGTTTGTTCTACTCGTATATTCGTCATCATCACGTTGGTTCCTGAAGTCTTTAACTCTATCTCCATCCTTTGTAAGTCATATAAAATGGGCCTTTACGTTGATAATATCGCACTTCGTACCGCGTATGATCTTACTACTTCAATGCGTCCGCCTCTACGTTCGCTTTTACCGGATGGTATTGAATGGTATGATCATAATCTTATATCTTGATTCAAGCCAACGTTGTTGCCGCATGTTGAGTTCCTGTTGGGTGAAGAAATATTTGAGGCTTTTATGATCCGTAAAGATCTCCACTTTCTCCCCATACAAGTAATGCCTCTAAATTTTAAGTGCAAAGACAACAGTTTCTAACTCTAGATCATGAGTAGGATAATTCCTCTCATATTCTTTGAGTTGTCGAGGGGCATAGCCTATGACTTTCCCATGTTGCATGAGAACACATCCTAACCCTTTGCCCGAAGCATCACTGTAGATGAAAAATCCCTCCAAGCCAGATGGTATTGTTAGAACAGGTACTGAAATGAGTCTCCTCTTGAGTTCTTGAAAACTCTTCTCACATTCCACTCTCCAACCGAATTTTGTATCTTTCCGAGTCAGCTGAGTTAATGGAGTAGCGATTCGAGAAAACCCTTCTACTTAATCTCCGATAATAACCAAATAAGGTCGAGAAAGCTACGTGCTTTCATCAATGATTTAGGTTGCTCCCAGCTTTGAATAGCTTTAATCTTTACCAGGTGAACAGATATTCCATGACTTGATACTACGTGCCCAAGGAATGTTACTTCCTCAAGCCAGAACTCGCATTTCTTCAACTTGGCATTAAGCTTGTTTTCACAAAGCTTTTGGAGTATCAGCTGTTAGGTTTGTAATATTCAAGAACGCAATCAAATTGCATAAAAAGTGCGGAAACATGTAAAAATCAGAGTTTAAAATTTTACAAACCATATACCCGGATCACCCTTTATGCACAATTATTAATTAAACGAAAAAGATAACGAATAAGAATCATACCCTTGAAGATCGAGCTTCCTCAGGTACAAGTTCACCTCCAATCCTTTTCGCGTTCAACTTGAATCCACCGGGTTTGGTTCCTTCCTTTGATCAACGTTAGCCACCCAAGTGTTTGGCCTCTAGAGGTGATCCACCAAGGAAGAAGAAGGATTTAAGAAGATGGGTATTTGGCTCAAACCCTAGTTTTCTATCTCTATAGAAAAGAACGTACTCTCCAACTTTTGGAAATGCGTATGTTTTAAAAGTCAACAACACCCAACACCCATAATAAGACTCCTCTTATTTATAGATGTGGACAACCCACCTTAACAATTAAGGAATTGGGTTTTATTTAATTAATTAAATTCTTTTAATTAATTAAGCTCCCTAATCTTATTAGGGATAATTAATTAAACTCCTTTAACTAATTTTCCTTCCTAATCCAATTAGGAATAAATGAGAGTACTTATATTAAATTAATTCCTAAACTCTTTTAGAAATTAAAATAATAATAATAATTGTAATAATATTAATAAGACTCTCTTATTAATTTATATTTAATATTTCTAAAATATTAAATAATATATATTAAGCTATTTAATTTATTCTATCACCATAGATTAAATTAAATATACTTAACATATTATTACGATTATGCCATTAACTTCTTAAATAATTATTCTTCCTTTTATGGTGTGACCCTTTTAGGTTCTCCATATTAAACCTATTGTGAATAAATCAATTAGAACAATTCTAATCTTATTTAAATAAATAAATTAAACAATTAATTTATTTAAATAAATAATATTTATTCTACAATAGGATAAGCCTCCTAAATGATCAACGACTTTCCGTATAATATAGATTTCAACATTAATCATAAAAGAACCTTTGAGTAAATAGTTACTCAGTACAATTCAATCCTTCCACCATACAATGTCCCAATTAAATATAAGACATGGAATTACCACAAGTCTTATTTTATTTAATTATATGTATTTCGACTCTTAAATGCATAACTCAAATAATGCAAATTAGAAACTCCTTTCTAATTTCATTCTGCCTTGGCCAAGGACTACCGGGTTGTCATTTATCGAATCACATAGGACATTTCTCTTCTTTTAATAGAAGTGGTAGATTCTTTATTGATCATACATTATCTCCATGTACAACTTATTATACCCAAGCATACCCTTTGATATACCCTAAGGGTCTTAAGGAATAAGTCAAAGTATAACTCATCATACACAAGATACTATGATGATCTCAAGTCCAAGGATCACTTGTACTACTATCACTACAGGAATTCCTATTGACAAAAGTAAGTAAAACTCCATTAGGTATTCCTTAGCGAGCCATGTTCAAAGTGAACTTATTCTCTAATAAGCACCTATATACTTGCTTTAGTGTCTCCACACAAATGATCATGAGATCAATCATCCTCATCCAATGAGTGAGCAACGTATGTACCAATCTATCCTGGATTCACTAATCCCCAATTTAGTAATCCAATGATTGGGAACTATTTTAGTTTTAAGCTTTCTAAGAATTTAGATCTCATTAGAATGATCATCATCATTATTCTAAAAGCATTGCTTAAAACTATGTGTTTATCACATATTATAAAACAGCATCATGTAGATAATTAAAAGCCTTTAATAAATTAATACTTTTTATTAATAAATGAATAAGATTGTTACAAAGTATATGCTTTATCATCAAACATGATTGGCTTGTGTGCATACTACTTTCAATCTCCCACTTGCACTAAAGCCAATCGTCATGGTATCTCATACTCTTCTTTTCTATGTGACGATTATCCTGCTGTTGGATAAGATTTAGTAAATGGATATGTAATGTTGTTCATGAGAGTCCACTATCTCTATAGTGATTTCCCATCTTTCAATGATTCTAATAATCAAATGAAAGTGCCACAACACATGTTTAGATCCAAGATGAGACTTAGGAACTATTCCTAGTTCTCAGAATGAACTTTAATCCAAACAATCAACTTGCGACTTCATTTATAGCTATATACTTTGTCTTTATCACTAAACCAAAGAACTCCTTTCTTTGTTTGGAACCTTTTCAATTCAATCGCACTCACTGCTCAAGATAACGCTTTACCTTAAAGTGGATTTTCTCATCATCTTTATGCGTCTGAAAAACTTGAGTCTGTTAAGCCCTCTAGTTTTAATTTAGACCCACCATGAATATGATCACATCCTTAGTGCCGGTTAAGCACTTTAAGATGTTTTTCACTGACTCATAGTGAACTTCTCCATAATATGATTGATCGTCATCAGGACTCGTACATTTCATTGCATGCATGATTGTCACTCATGCGACCTCTCTTTTCAAGAGTCTGTGGAGACTATTAAGAGAGATACACTCTATGGCTCATCAACATGAGACATCTCTTGGAGTTTGCCATGCTAAACGACTTTAGCATCAAATGAATATACGTTCCTTGGGTTAAGTCGAGCATCCTCTTAAATCTATCTATATAGATTTATATCCCCAATTAAGATACTCTTCCAAATCATTAATGGAGGAATGTTTAGACAACTTTATCTTTACTAATTGTAGCATTGGTATGTCATTCCTTATCCGTAGTATATCAACATATAGTACTAGGAATGTCACGATGCTCCCACCGACCTTTTGTACACACTAGGTTCATTCTTATTTTTGATAAAATCAAACTTTTTTGATTGCCTCATCAAAACGAATGTTCCATATTTGAGAAACTTGCTTCAATCCATTTCTCTCGAGTGTCTACAACAGCCATACCTCATCATATGTAATCGGATCATCATCTTCTATGATGCGTACCTCATCATCTTCATCCATGATGAATCCATACCTCCTAGGTATCTTTGGTACTATTCCGTTTTACGATTCGGTTGTGGTAAAATAGGTCTATCTACGTGTTCCTCTTATTTGACTTATAGTGTTTTGTGGTTCTTGAACTCTTAAAGATCTATTATCCTCCTACTAGCCCTTCAATGATAAACACCTTTATCTTAGAAAGCGAGGTGTTTCATAATAAACACCTTTTGCTATGTAGGATTATAGAACATATGCCCTAAACTTACTTTAGGATGTCCCACAAATCAGACATGTCAAATTTTGTCCCAAGCTTATCCTTTGAAACCTTTTCACATAAGTTGACAACCCCTTATCTTAACATACTTAAGATTAGAATCCTCCCCATCCATAACTTTTATAGAGTCTTGGGGCTTGGATTTTTGAGGTTACCATTTTCGTAGATATCACCATTTCTAGGACATTATCCTGAAGGATACCGAAATGTCGGTAAAATCATTATGGACCGCACTATGTCCAACAAGGTACGATTTTTCCATTCAAATACATCAATCAATTATTACAGATCGAGGTGTCCATTATGAGAAAACCATTTAAGATGATCTAGAAACTTATTTCACAAGTATTTATTCCTTGATCTAATCAAAGAATCTTAATACATTGTCAATTTGTTTCACTTCGAATTCTTTGAACCTTTCAAATAATTCATACTTGTATTTCAAAGAAATACACACATTCAACTCTTTGAATGATCATCTCCTTTTCTTATACTAATTTTTTCAATATGCAAAATTATTTTCATGTAAGTCAAGTATACAAAATTTATTAAGTAATATTCCATTCTATACAAAACATTATTATTATAAATAGAACAACAATTGTTCTTAATTATAATACCAAAGATTTCATTGTCCAACAATAAAATGGAAATAATATTTTAAACAAGAATCTGAATACAATAACAACTTATTGACTTAATAGATTTGCCTCAGTAGGCATTGCTAAACTATAAGTTTCTATGGCTAATATGGCAACCTTTGCTACATTTTCCATACATAGGATTACTTATATTTGTTTAGATTTCTACTTACCGCTTGGTCCTTCATAAATCTATATTTATGATAACCAAAGCCTCAGATCCAATACCCAAGTAGAACATCGACTTAAAGAAAAATTTATTTCAATCATGAACAAATTTGTATTTGTAACCAAAACTTCACTAAGCTTCTTTGGTTAGCCTCTGCAAGATGTTTCTCACAGTTTCTTTTCTAGTGTCCTGACTTATTGTAGTGGAAGCAAACTCCTTTGCTATCCGTATCAGTTTTGTTCTTATTATCCTTTGTTTATGCCTTTCTATTTACCTTCTTAGAATCGTTCTTCTTTTCAGAAGATCCTTTGGCCCCTACCAGTAAGACATGGTCTTTCTTGGTTGAAAAGTGACTCTCAACATTTTTCAATATGTTAAACAAATCAGCGAGGCTGATATCTAGCTTGTTCATATGAAAAATTCACAACAATTGTGAAAGGAGTCCGGGAGTGAGTGCAAGATCAAATCTTGGCTCAAATATCCATCCATGACAAAACTTGTTATCTTAATTGATCAATCAAATTGATTATGTTAAGAACTTTTTTTCTGTCCTATAGTGCCATTGACCATTCTAGATCGGAAGAGCTCCTTAGATATCTGATATCTATCAATCCTACTTTTCTCACCATCAACTACTTGATGTGCAGGAATATAGTAGGAGCATCCATAGTTTCATCTTGACGTCAAGCTCGTTACTCATAGATGCGAGCATGATGCATTGAGCTAATCAGGCATCATCTTGCCACTTTCTAAAAGTAGCAATGTCTTCCTTAGAGGCATTGTTTGCAACCATTCATTGGGGATAGGCGATTATGACATAAGATAGCTTTTTCACTATATGAGAACTATTCTCAAATTCCTTAACCAATTAGCTTTAATACAACTTGGTTAAATAACATCTAATATGTTTCGCAGTGATAGTAATTTAGACATTGTAAAATTCTGTAAATGAATTTGTAATTAACAATATTTTAACATACATTCTTTTATTAATTACCAAAATAAATTAGGTCTTGTTTTAAATTGGTATCTCCCACTATTTTTTTCAAACTATATTACCCTCACTTATATAGTTCTAAGAAAATCTAATTAAAGATTTGCTAGTGAGAATAAGGATCCCATTTCAAATGTATATAGCCTTGTGGTGACACAACAAACTATATATAACTAAATAGGTAGACAACTTTTGTCAATTACATCAACTATGCAACTCCTTTTCTTTTGCCTCTTAGATTATTTTAATCAAGTGGTGGCACATCCGAATCAAAATTATCCAAGTTAAGTCCGACCTAGCACTCCATATATTCAAAAAAGAAAAATATCATCCTTGTGGTGACACAACAAAACAATATTGTTCAATTTTCTTTATAAGCATCAAATGTGATAAATTAACATCTTAAATACTTAATACTTGCCTTGTGGTGACACAACAAACTCATATTAAATATTTAATACTCTATTAATTTTTTCATGCTAGAAGGCGACGTTCGATATTCCAAATATCTTTGAACGCTAGGACTTAATATAAAAATTTGAGGGTTTGTTATTAATTTGTCTCGTCTTGTTTAAATACATGCACATATATATATATATAAAATACGCGTCATATTAATGAACATGCGAAGCATGTTTGCATAATATATAATATATATAGTATAAGCATGCACATATAGAATACTATATTCTACCCGATTGATTATGGACTTTTATTCTAGTTTGGTTCTACTAGAGCCACCAAGTGAACTAAAAGGTCAAACCCTGAAGGGGAAGAAATAATATTTAAATATAACTATTACATTTAAACCCTGCTCCATTACAAAGCGGGTCTTCAAGCGCCTTCATCCTTGATCTCCAATTTTTCAAAAAATTAATTCTAACTATTCCTATTACATAACTATTTTAAAATAAATAGAAACCTTGATCGTGATCGAAGGGAAGTACATAGGAGGAGATAGAATTTACATTCGGAAAAATTTAGAGAAGACGAGGCACGCAGACCCCATTTAATAAAACCCATACATTCATGCATCCAACTAAAATAAAATCCAATCACATTTGGTGATAAGTCCATAACCAATCCCATTTATTATCATACACATCATCATATGCATCAATAAATAACATTCATCATATGAATAATAAACATTTAATATATATATTGATATCATTTAATGGGCAAATTTAGTTAGTATAAAATCTATTTTTGAATAAAATAAACTCCTTTATTTAAATCCAAATTTAAATCAAAATAAAACTATTTTATTTTAATTTATCCAATTTTGAATAAAATAAACTATTTTATTTTAATCAAAATTTTTAATCAAAATAAACTCCTTTATTTTAATTAATTATGGAATCCAATTCCATATATAAAAAAACTTTGATTAAAGGAAACACGAATTCTCTTTCCTATTCACAAATAAACTCCTTTATTTGGAATAATATGAAATCTTATTTCATATCTAAATAAACTCTTTTATTTAAGGAAAGACCGATTCTTTTCCTATTCACAAATAAACTCTTTTATTTAAGGAAACATAGAATCCAATTTCAACTCCAATTAGTTATCATGGAATCCAATTCCAACTCTAATTAGTTAGCATGAAATTTCATTTTAAAATTAAAATAAACTCTTTTATTTTAATATTAAAATAAATCTTTTATTTTAAAATTAAAATAAACTTTTTATTTTAATTATAAAATAATTAAGAATATAATATATATATTTATTATATATACTAAAGTAACCATATATATATAATATATATTATAACGAATCACGTGAATACTCATTTTTGAATCCTGATACTTGATAACAAGGTTGTCCCTTGATTTCATGACCGGATTTGTTAACCGTACGCCTTTTAAAAAAAAAACCGTTAACTAAATTATATATATATAATAGTAACCGTAACGGTTAGTATAAATATTATATATATTATACGTAAATATATTTATTATTATATCAATAAGAACACAGGATGTATATCCAAAAAATCCCTTAAATCACGTTTTTTTTAAATTTTATATAACAAAATTATACCCAATTAAATTGTTCTAAAAACATATCAATATACATATCAAATCTGAACAATTAATAATTAGCGTATAAAGGTTTGGCTCTCGATGCCACCGTTAGGTTTAGTAATATTCAAGAACTTGATCAAATTGCATAAAAAGTGCGGAAACGATGTAAAATCGGAGTTTAAAATTCTGAAAACCATATACCCGGATCACCCTTTATACCTGATTATTAATTAAGCGAAAAAGATAACGAATAAGAATCATACCCTTGAAGATCGAGTTTCCTCAATACACAAGTTCACCTCCAATCCTTTTCGCTTCACTTGAATCCACCCCCAGTTTGATTCCTTCCTTTGATCAACGTTAGCCACCCAGTGTTTGGCCTCTGAGGTGATCCACCAAGGAAGAAGAAGGATTTAAGAAGATGGGTATTTGGCTCAAACCCTAGTTTTCTATCTCTATAGAAAAAACGTACTCTCCAACTTTTGGAAATGCGTATGTTTTAAAAGTCAACAACACCCAACACCCATAACAAGACTCTCTTATTTATAGATGTGGACAACCCACCTTAACAATTAAGGAATTGAGTTTTATTTAATT
>CM035169.1:133859682-134062493 GCA_020205615.1 Panax quinquefolius
GGTATACATCACCCATTACGAGTTGTCGATACATGATGCGAAACAACTACTGACTTTATTATTACAACGATAAAAAGCGTGAGTTTGAATACAAATATTATCTTACTAGACAATATCTATACTCAAATAAATCCTCATCACATTTATTGATACATTATTTTACAAAATGGTGAGGACTACTAAACAACTCTCTAGAACCTTCATTCCATTTTGAGCTAAATACTTTCTTATATTCTACGCCTCACGAGAAAAAAATGGAACAAAAAGAAAAAAGGGTGAGCTCAACTAGCCCGATAAAAGATATTATGACTAAGATAATATCTGACAAATTATCGTTAGTCTTCAACGGGAAAAAATCTAATAGAATCTGATAGACAACAAATTTTAAATCAATATTACGGTGAAATAATAATTCATTAGAAGAGTTAAGTAGAGAATGCAAACTACTATCTTACATGTATGAATTTAAAAGTTCATCGTCTATCTTTTATCCTGTAACATCAATCGATATATATACGGAATCAAATATTCATCTTTTTCTTTCTGAGGCGAAGATATTCATCGATTAATCGTGTTCATCTAAACACTGTTCATCTTTTTTTTTCGGGCGAAGATATTCTTGAAAATCATTCATCTTTTGCTTCTACGGGCGAAGATATTCCATAATATCATCATTTAAGGTAGAAGATGATGAAAAATATTTTTAAAAAAAGCGAATCGATGAAACAAAATGGCGAGGATTAAGGATTAAGGATTAGTACTTTGTTTTATCCGTCCAAAATACCTCAAAAATAATCATAGTGGTGTAAAATTCAGAATGATCAAAACATGGATCTGATCAAAGCTAGTATCCGAATAGATATTTTGGACGAAAAGAAAATTTTTCATTTTTTCGATGAATAGTCTTAGTATTAAACTCAATGAATAAAGATAGAAATTCCACAAAAACATCGTGAATAGTCTTGTATCGTGAATAGTAACTCATCAATAAATGCACATGAAAAAGTTCCAAATTTGATAAAAACTTGGATCGATATTTCAACATAATGATATTGAAGAAATAATATCATTCTGAAAAAAAAATAATATCCCTCCTCGAAATCGTCTTACAGTTTGAAACAGGGATATAGGTCTTTGACTTGAACTTGCCTTAGCCGTATAGCAATACTCAAAGTATACTCAAAATACTCACAAGAATAAACTCGATAATATAGAGAAAAACTTGATTTTACGGTGTGATTTTCAATTCTAACTAAGCACCTATTTATAGGAAATTGCTTAGAACACAAGCGAAAATTTAATATAATAATAATATATATATATAAATTTCTCGCACACCTAGAACCATCTGAATTCAGCATCTTGCATGTGTGAATGAAAACAACCAAAAAAAAAAAACGTTTTTCTTATTTAAATATTTTAAACTTCCAAAAATCAATTATTTGAACTTGAACTTGATAATTCATAATAAATAGCCTTTTATCAGAAAAATTCAAATCTCGAGTTTTTATAGGAAATTCAATTCTCTACAACTTTGCGGAAGAAAGTTTTCCAAATTCAAACAGAAATTGGCCAAAATCCACAAGCGAGCGATTTTACATTTTATAATCAAATTTAAATCGATAAATGGGGTCCATGAGCATGTTTAACATGTTTTAAACATTTATTGCAACAAAAATACTCTTCCTCCTCGTATATACATATATCCCACATTAGATTTGTAAAAATATCACCATTATTATATTATTAAAATATAATAATATATTTAAATAATTATTTTATCGAGAAAAAGATAAAATTTCAATTTTCAACAATTGTCACATTAAAATTTTTCTCCATCTATATCCACATAAAATCAATATTTTCCTCATCATATGAATCAATAATTAATTATTCACAAATAATATTACGAGAATCCTGATATTGTGACGAGGCGGTTCAGGAAGAGGGGCTTTCGATAAAATTTCTCCTTCTTGGCGGCGCTGATTAGGTGACCAAACCTCTCCTTAGAAGCGAGAACTTTCTAGACATTGCCAATAATGTTATCTAATAATATTATTAGGATAATATGAATTATTGCTTCGATAATGAAAAATCTTGTGTAATGACAATTATTGAAACAACGACAATATAAAATATCAATATGACAATTATTAATCGATCGATAAAATCTTTGAGCGATAATTCTTGTAACCATTATTGAGTAGTGCCTTCTTACGTAAGAATCAATAATTGGTGCGATCTGGTATAACTTCTTGTGTTTTAACCAAGGTATTTTAACGATATTAATTGATAACAACTACTGTAGTTATTTTAAACAACTTATATTTGTCGTTTTCTTCATCGATCGCTTTTCGTTATGGGGCCCACACATGGGCTTTTGCAAATCGTGCGAATATTCCCAAAGCGATCTGAATATTCCACGACCAACGAATATTCCCAAACAATGATGAATATTTTATAACCACTTGCTTATTTTGAAATATTTGCGTATTTTACCCTAACTATCCACATTAATCAAATCAACCCTTACTATTTCAAAATAATAAATAGAAAATTAAATTTCATTAATAATAAGTTGGGGTCTTCTGACCTCCCTCCTTATGAAATTTAAGTCCTCGAAATTGGCGTCACGTATACAGTGTTTGAAAAGGTGAGGATACCTCGCTTTCATTTAGTTTCAATTCCCGGTCATTTCCTCTATAGCATGATTCCTCCACAAAACTTTAACTTGTGGTATGACCTTTCTTGCGTAGGACATGCTCCTTCTATCCAAAATCTTGGCAGGTTACCTCCTCATCGTTAAGTCTTGGCTATCTCGTCGGTTCTAACTTTCTATAACGTGGTTGGGTCTTTCACATATTCTGAAATACGGATATGTGAAACACATTATGAACACGAGACATACTTTCGGAGTAGCGAGAGTCTATATAGGCTACATTTCCTACTCGGTCGAGAATTTGAAATGGACCCGATAAATCGTGGATTGAGCTTTCCTCTCTTCCCAAATCTTGTAACTCCCTTCCATGGAAGCAACTTCATGACAATCATGATCCCCATACTAAATTCCACGTCCTTTCGATGAAGATCCGCATAACTCTTTTGTCGATCTTGTCTTGGTTTGTATCGTTGTCGAATCATTTGGATCTTTTAGGTGATCATACGTACTTAACTTCGGGTCCCAACAATGTTGCTTCACCCACCTCGTCCCAACATATTGGAAGCGACACTTTCGTCCATATAATGCTTGAATGGAGCCACACTATACTTGCACGATAAGCTTGTTGTTGTAGGAGAATTCCACCAATGGTAAATACTTATCCCAAGCGCCCTGAAGTCTAGGACCACGAGTCTTAATAAATCTTCAAGAGTTTGAATAGTCCTCTCGATTGTCCGTCCGTTTGAGGATGGTATCTTGCGAACCAAATCGTAAATCCGTGCCCATAGCTTTTTGCAAGCTAACCCAAAATCTTGAAGTGAATCTTGGGTCACGATCCGAAACTATGGATCTGGGCATGCCATGCAACCTCACAATCTCATTCACGTCACATACTAGCAAGGCGTTCGAGGAATAAGTCTCCGTGTCGGCAAGAAATGAAGCGGACTTGGTTAATCTATCAACAATAACCCAAATAGCATTGATGCCTTGAAAGCGTAGGAAGACCCGTGTTGAAATCCATGGTAATGTGTTCCCACTTCCATTTGGAATCTCAGTGGTTCAGCGGACCCTTAGGTACTAGATGCTCGCCTTTTACCGTTGACAAGTTAAACACATTGAGATAAACTTTGCAATCTCTCTCTTCATTTGTTCCACCAAAATGTATGTAGAAGATCACGATACATTTTAGTACTTCGAGGATGGATTACAAATGGTGTATTGTGTGCCTCCATCGTAATCTTGTACTTCAATCAGTCGTTAGGACCACAAAGTCTAGAGTGGACTCAAAGTATTCCTTCTTCATCAATTCTAAACTAGGAATAGCTCCTTCTTGTACTTTCTTCTTCATACGCATCATTTCAAGATTGGGTGGCTTGAAGCGACCTTAACTTTTCTATTAAAGTTGGCTCTGTCGTATATACTTGACATCATCGCTTTCGTTCCGCATATGATCTTCTACTCGGCGCGTCGGCTACCGTTAAACTTTTCGGGATGGTATTGAATAGTGTGGTCGTAGTCTTTTCAATAGCTCGAGCCAGCGTCATTTGCCGCGTGTTGAGTTCTTTTTGAGTGAAGAAATATTTAAAGGCTTTTATGGTGCGAATATATCTCCACTTTCTCCCCATATAGATAGTGCCTCCATATCTTTAAGCGCTTGAAAATGATTTGCTGCCAACTCTAGATCATGGTAGGATAATTCCTCTCATACTCTTTAAGTTGTCATGAGCGAGTAGGCTATGACTTTCCCGTTGCATGAGAACACATCCTAACCCTTTGCAAGAAGCATCGGTGAATAACAAATCCATCCGAACGGATGGTATTGTTAGAAACAGTCTTAGAAATAAGTCTCCTCTTAAGCTCTTGGAAACTCTTCTCGCATTCTTACGCTCAAGCAATTTTGTATCCTTCCGAGTTAGTTTGAGTTAATGGAGTAGCGATTAGAAAACCCTTCCACGAATCTCCGATAATAACCGGCTAAGCCCAAAAACTCGTGCTTGATCCGCAAACTTGGTTGCTCCCAACTTTGTATTGCTTGATCTTGGCGTGGGATCAGCGGATACTCCATGTTTGACACCGCGTGCCCAAGAAATGCTACTTCCTCGGCGAACTTCGCATTTCTTCAATTTGGCATATAGTTTGTTTCTCACGAAGCCTTTGGAGTACCGACTTCAAATGGTGCTCATGATCTTCCGACTTTTGGAATATATGAGGATGTCATCAATAAAAACAACAACAAAGCGATCCAAATATTCCTTGAATACTCGGTTCATCATATCCATGAAAGCGCGGGAGCATTAGTCGATCAAGAAAGACATGACTAAAATTCATAATGCCCATCTGGGGTTACGAAAGCGGTCTTTGGAATATCCTCGATTCTAATCTTGGTGATGATATCGAGCGAAGATCGATTTTGAAAAAATTGTGCCCCTTACAGTGGTCAAACAAGTCATCAATCTGAGGTGAGGATACTATTCTTGATGGTGACATGGTTCGATTCCAGATAGTCGATACAAAATCGCATACTCCGTCTTTCTTCTTTACGAATAAAGCAGGGCACCCCGAGGAGATGTCTTGGGGCCAGATGAAACCGATGTCCAACAATTCACATAGTTGGACCTTTAACTCTGAAAGTTCAATAGGAGCCATTTCGATATGGGGTTTTAGAAATGGGCTTTGTGCGGGTTCAAGATCGATAAAAATTGAACTTCACGTTACGGGGTAGGCCAGGGAAGTTCTTGAAATCGTCGGGAAAATCGATAACAACGGAATATTATTCAAATTTGGCGTGTCTTTATTCAAATCCATAACATGGGCTAAGAAAGCTTGACATCCAGTTTTTCAATAAGCGAATAGCTTTATGATTAGATATGGCGGTGATTGATTTTAATGGTTTAGTTGCTTGAATTAAATACAACGGGTTGGTTAGGAATATGAAAACTATGACCTTACGAAAACAATCAATTTTGGCATGATGAGTAGTTAACGATCAATCCTAAAATCACATCAAAAGCAAGTATCTTTAAAGAGATAAAATCAACGGGTAAGGTGATGGTGCCAACTTGAATCAAACAAGATTTATAAGCGATGGATGTGATGAAAGTTTCTCTAACGGAGTTTCCACGAGATAGGTCGAAGTCTAATTTCTCGAGTCGAGTTTAAGCGTTGAGCACATGCGGGAGATAAAATGAATGGGTATGCCGGTATCAAGTAAAGTATAAACTTACAAAAATTTATAAATAACTTACCGTGATCACCTCGTTTGGGTTCCTCGCATTTTGACCGATCACAACAAACGCTCTTCCGGATGTTGACTTTGACTTTTTTACGGGACGATCTTTTGAGTCATAATCCCCATGAACTAGGTTTATTCTCTGCGTCTGATCTCGGCGATATGTCCTTCCTTTCCACAATTATAGCATACCTTGAGCTGTTGTGGGCGGTTTGGTGATATGTCCCTCTTTCCGCATTTATAGCATATAATGGGTGGTGGTTCTCCTCCACTTAGAACCGATTCTTTGCAAAACATCGTCTTCACATAGTCGTTGTTAAATCTCCTCTTTTAAAATCTCCTCGACTCGCTTCTTCTATTTTCATGGCCATGATTACCACCAGTGGTTACCATTTTGTCCGTCTGTTTCTTTCTCTCCATTGGTTATCATTATTACATTGTTCTTATCTACGATACGATCCACAGTTATGGTCCTCGGTTGAATAGTACTCGTTATCTCGCTCTAATAATTGAGCCACATTTACAACATCTGAATAGAGAAAAAATTTATGAGAAATGAGATCTTGGCGTATCTTGGGTTTTGAACCTCTAAAAACATCCGCGTCATCGTTCCTCATTCTCCACCAAATGAGGTCTGAAACACGGATAACTCTGCAAACTTTGCCTCGTCTTTGAGACAAATCGTATTGTTTTGTTCTAATCGATGAACTCCACTTCCTTCGTATAGCCGAACACTTTCGGGAAAGTATTTGTCATTAAATAGTTCTGAAATGTCTCCCAAGACATCTTTGAGTGCGGGTGGATGGAGTGCAGCTTCACGAGACTCCACCGATGATACGCTTTCTTGCCACGGAACATAAAGGTGGCGAATGGAACCTTCTGTTCCTCAAGTGCATCCCAGACATGAATATCTTGGTAATTTGCTTGACCCGTGTTTTTCGCCGTGATCGGATCTGGCTTTCCCTTAAATTACGGTGGTCCCGACTCTTTGAAGCTTGCTTGTTTGTGACAACCCGTAATTACTATCATTTCCTCTGTATTTTGAACACGAGTCTCCTCGTGCGATTTTGCATGAGCTGCAAAAAGCTTCTAAACATCCCTCGTTCATCATCACGCTTTCGGTGGTGTTGTTCACGGGAGGAACATTGCCCGACTGTTGCGCGTTCTCCTCGTTGGTGAGTGAGTCTGAGCGTCTCCACGGTCTCATTTCCATTGTTAATATTCTCGATCGACATTCTCAAATCTTTGTCGTAAAACAAGGGTTAATTAAAAAATCAATATATCACATAATATCCCTATATCTTGACCAACTAACAAATAAGCTTAGGTAGGACACCTTAGCGAAGGATTTACTCGTCTCTCCCTCTAGTTTCTATTCCCGATCTCATGGAGAGATCATATCCTAAGCTACGATACCAAGCTGTGCGCCCCCCAAAATAGGTATACATCACCCATTACGAGTTGTCGATACATGAGTGCGAAAACAACTACTGACTTTATTATTACAACGATAAAAGCTGTGAGTTTGAATACAAATATTATCTTACAGACAATATCTATACTCAAATAAATCCTCATCACATTTATTGATACATTATTTTACAAAATGGTGAGGACTACTAAACAACTCTCTCTAGAACCTTCATTCCATACCACAGGCTAAATACTTCGCTATATTCTAGCCTCTGAAAAAAATGGAACAAAAAGGAAAAGGGTGAGCTCAACTAGCTCGATAAAGAATATTATGACTAAGATAATATCTGACAAAAATTATCGTTAGTCTTGACGAGGAAAAATCTAATAGAATCTGATAGAACAACAAATTTTAAATCAATATTACATGAAATAATAATTCATTAGAAGAGTTAAGTAGAGAATGCAAACTACTATCTTACATGTATGAATTTAAAAGTTCATCGTCTATCTTTTATCCTGTAACATCAATCGATATACATACGGAATCAAATATTCATCTTTTGCACTTCTGAGGCGAAGATATTCATCGATTAATCATGTTCATCTAAACACTGTTCATCTTTGCTCTTCTGGGCCGAAGATATTCTTGAAAATCATTCATCTTTTTGCTTTACTTCTGGGCCGAAAGATATTCCATAATATCATCATTTAAGGCGAGGATGATGAAAAATATTTTTAAAGCGAATCCGGTGAAACAAAATGACAAGGATTAAGGATTAAGGATTAGTACTTTGTTTTATCACGTCCAAAAATACCTCAAAAATAATCATAGTGGTGTAAAATTCAAGAATGATCAAAACATGGATCTGATCAAAGCTAGTATCCGAATAGATATTTTGGACGAAAAGAAAAATTTTCATTTTTAGATGAATAGTGATCGTGAATAGTCTTTAATAGTAAACTCAGACACCAAAAGATAGAAATTCCACATTAATTGAATAGTAATAGTGAATGAATAGTAACTTTCGTGAATAGTAACTTCATGAATAGTATCGTGAATAGTAACTCAATAAGTACACAAAAAAAGTTCCAAATTTGATAAAAACTTCAATCGATATTTCAGCATAATGATATTGAAGAAATAATATCATTTGAGAAAAAAATAATATCCACTTACCTCGAAAGATCGATCTTACATTTGAAAAACAGGATATAGGCTATGACTTGAACTTGCATAGTATAGCAATACTCAAAGTATACTCAAAATACTCACAAGAATAAACTCGATAATATAGAGAAAAACTTGATTTTACGGTGTGATTTTTCAATTCTAACCTAAGCACCTATTTATAGGAAAATTGCTTAGAACACCAAAAGCGAAAATTTAATATAATAATATTATATATATTATAAATTCTCTCACACAGAACCATCTCTGATTCAGCAACTTGCACACATATGAGGCTAACCAAATAAAAAAAACGTTTTTAAATTTAAAATATTTTAAACTTCAAAAATCGATTATTTGAACTTGAACTTCAATAATTCATAATAAATAGCCCTTTTATCAAAAATTGAATCTCGCGAGTTTTTATAGGAAATTCAATTCTCTACAACTTTGAGAAGAAAGTTTTCCAAATTCCAAATAGAAAATTGGTGAAATCCACAAGCAGGCGATTTTACGGTATAATCAAATTTGATCGATAAATGGGGTCCATGAAGCATGTTTAACATGTTTTAAACATTTATTGCAACAAAAATACTCTTCCTCTCGTATACTCATATATCCCACATTACGTTGTAAAAATATCACCATTATTATATTATTAAAATATAATAATATTTTAAATAATTATTTTATCGAGAAAAAGATAAAATTTCAATTTTCAACAATTGTCACATTAAAATTTTTCTCCATCTATATCCACATAAAATCAATATTTTCCTCATCATATGAATCAATAATTAATTATTCACAAATAATATTACGAGAATCCACAATATTGTGACCGGGCGGTTCCGGAAGAGGGCTTTCGATAAAATTTCTCCTTCTTGGCGGCATGATTAGGTGACCAAACCTCTCCTTAGAGCGAACTTTCTAGACATTGCCAATAATGTTATCTAATAATATTATTAGGATAATATGAATTATTGCTTCGATAATGAAAAATCTTTGTGTAATGACAATTATTGAAACAACGACATATATAAAATATCAATATGACAATTATTAAATCGATAAAATCTTTGAGCGATAATTCTTAACCATTATTGAGTAGTGCCTTCTTACGTAAGAATCAATAATTGGTGCAATCTGGTATATTCTTGTGTTTTTAACCACAAGGTATATTTTAACGATATTAATGGTAACAACTTCTGTAGTTATTTTTAAACAACTTATATTTGTCGTTTTCTTCATCCATCGCTTTTCGTTATGGGGCCCACACATGGTACTTCTTTGTAAATCGTACGAATATTCTGAAACGATCGAATATTCCACGACTCCGACAACAATGAATATTTTATAACGAATATTCTTACCCTAACTATCCACATTAATCAACAATGAATATTTTATAACCACTTGCTTATTTTGAAATATTTAGCGTTTTTACCCCTAAATCTATCCACTTTTATTAATCTTTGAATCAACCCTTATTTTACTTGTGGGCAATTTCAAAATAATAAATAGAAAATTAAATTTCATTAATAATAAGTTGGGGTCTTAACTTGAAATTTTGTTGTCGGGATGTCGGATGTTGGAGGAAATAGTTGAACTGGGAGGAGGAACCACAGTACCTCTGATTCTGCTGAGGAGGAGCCGGGACATTAATATCGTTGAGGGCGCAGTTAATGCGAGAGAGCCATCTTCTTTGATCACCTGTTGTTGGTCGGAGCATGAGCACGAGGCTCGATCCAGGAGGAGGATCTGAGGAGGAATTTGAAGAGGAAGAGAAAGAAGAGGAGTTTCCACGACCTCCATTAATCTTTGAGATGTACGACACATTATCTGACCAATAACGTATAGTTTCTGAGATGAGGTCTTGAGATCTGAAAGCGAGCGATTATTCAATGATTACTTTAGAAGCGAAGGAGAGGGAGATTTCGACTCTTCACTCACGACGACTAGGAAATGTAGAATGGGATTTGGTCCACGAGAAGGTCAAACCAAGATAAGGCCAGGAGATAGAGAACTTGAAGAAGGAGCGAAAGAAAGCTCGAAAGGCGATCATGCAGAGGAGAAATTTGGGTAAGAGAGTCACGTCGTCTTGATCGTGCGGAAGAGGATGGTCGTGTAAAGAAAGCGAAGCTTGGGGAGACATACTACACAATTAATCATGCAATGGATGAGGCCCAGGATCGAGTTTTGAGGTACCCCATCCAGTTTGAAGGACTTCCATCGTACATGCTGGATCGCAGGACGATGTCTCGCATCATGGAAGAGGAGCGTAGCAAGGCTATTCAGCGCCTTGACAGACAATAATAGAATTTGTTTACTTATGTGACAAACTTGTCTATTATTTAGATGTAAATTCCAATGTAGTTATGAACAAAGGAATATTTTAATATTTAAATCATGTAGACTCTTTATCTCAGGAGAGTTGATGTAAATAGCAGTGATGCTATCGTTTGATGTAAAACTTTTGACTTGAATGAATATATATCAAGTTGTTTGAGATGATGTGTTAAATAATTATATTAAATTGTTGAGTTAAGTCTTAACTATTTAGAGAATTTAATAGAGATTTAATAAGCATATATTTTAATGAGAAATATATACACCAAAGAAAACGACAACAACGTCAACTAACTCAGGAAGAGTCAACAAATAACAACAATAATGCCAATGGTAATCCCGTTCAGCAGTTGGTTAACTTACTGACTGGAGCAATGAATAATCAACCTCAAGCTCCACCAAATACTACGTTTAAAGATTTCAAGGCGGTGGGACCGCTAGAGTTTAAAGGTTCCATGAACCCGATCGAGGCTAAAATGTGGGTTATGGAGATGGAGAAGGTTTTCGACGTTGCTAGGGTTAGAGAAGACCAGAAGACCACTTTTGCAACATTTATGCTGAAGTCTGAAGCTAGCTATTGGTGGCAAGCAAACAAAGTTCATGGAGGTGAAGGTGTAATTACTTGGGAGAGATTCAAAGAGATGTTTTTCGAGATGTATTTCCCGACCAGCTCACAGAACCAAATGGAGGTTCAATTTCTGGAATTGAAATAGGGGAATACGACCGTACCTGATTATGCGGCTAGATTCAACGAGTTGGCGAGGTTCGCCCCGTATCAAGTACACACGGACGAGAGAAAAGCCAGAAGATTCGAACAAGGACTAAAGCCCTAGGTATATAGTAAAGCATCAATGTTTCAGATAAACACGTTTGCTGGAGTTCTGGAAAAGGCCATCCTCGCTGAAGGCGGAAGCGATGCGGTGACCAAGTACAATCAAGATCAGAAGAAGAAGAAGAATGAAAGTGAAGAAAATAACAAGACTAGTGGAAGTGGCACAGGAGGTGGTAATTTTAATCAGAAGAAGAGGTGGAATGACAACTCATCATCGGGGAATCAACAAGGAGGTCGAAGAAGAGGATTGAAGCATGCCCACCACGAAAAAAGCTCATCTGGGGGTTTGTATGAATGGGAAGCGGGTGTGCTACAATTGTGGTCAGGAGGGCCACATAGCACCTAACTATCCTAACCCAAAGAAGGTTGCCTGCTTCACTTATGGTTCAAAGGATTATCTAGCAAGAGACTGTCCTAAGAAGGGATCTGGAGGGGCAGGATCAGAAGGAAACCGGGGAAACAACAGTGGGAGCACCTTGACTATCACAGACCAACCAGCCATAACTAACAAATAATAGCGAACATTTAATATGACGGTTCAGGATGCAGTTCAGTCTCGTGATGTGGTGTCAGGTATCATTCCGATTAATAAAATTAATGCTTAAGTTTTATTTGATTCGGGTGCTACTTGTTCCTTTATATCCGATGACTTTGCTAAGAACTTAGATTTGCCTAAGGATGAGTTGGATTATCCCATGAACATATAAATTACGAATAGAAAATAATCCTCATTAAAATGCGTACATAAGAATCTGTAGAGTGGATATTAAGGGTAATATCATGAACGTAGATCTTATCCACTATTCGACTTGGGGAATTTGACGTTATTTTGGGAATGGATCGTTATTCAATTACGAAACATAATTGATTGCCAAAAGAAGCATATTAACCTTATGACTTCGTCAAAAGTTGTGTTTTATGGTAGCAAGTCGCCTAAACAAGCGAGTTATCTGACGATGATGCAGGCTAGGAAGTTGTTAAGACAGGGCTGTGTAGGATATTTAGCTTACATAGTCGACAGTCGTAAAGAGAACCCGAAAGTAGAAGAGATACCGGTAGTGAGAGACTTTGTCGATGTCTTTCCAAATGATTTGCCAGGACTTCCGCTAGATAGAGAAGTTGATTTCATGATCGATTTGGCACCAGGAACTGCTCCAATATCAAAGGCACCATACCGAATGGCACCAGTAGAGATGAAAGAATTAATGGTACAACTTCTGAGAGTTCTTTGGAAAAGAAGTACATTCAACCAAGCGTATATCGTGTGGGGCGCGCCAGGTGTTGTTTGTGAAGAAGAAGGATGGAACGATGCGGCTCTACATTGATTACAGAGAACTGAATAAGGTTACGATTAAGAATAGATATCCATTACCGAGGATCAACAACCTGTTTGATCAATTGAAGGGAGCGAGATATTTTTCTAAGATAGACTTGAGGAGTGGTTATCATCAACTGAAGGTGAGACTAGAGGATGTACCGAAGATAGAATTCAGAACACGATATGATCACTACGAATTTTTGGTAATGTCGTTTGGTCTTACAAATGCTCCTACTGCATTTATGGGACTAATGAATGGTGTGTTCAAGCCATTTTTGGACAAGTTCGTAGTGGTATTTATAGACGACATTTTGGTTTATTCGAAAACCAAGGAAGAACATGAAGAGCATTTGAGATTAACATTGGAAGTATTGAGAAGGGAAAAGTTGTATGCCAAGTTTTTGAAATACGAATTTTAGATTGAACGAGTGCAATTTCTTGGGCACGTGATCGATAAAAATAGAATTTCGGTAGATCCATCCAAAGTTGAAGCTGTGATTAACTGGGATCAGCCGAGAACGCCGTCGGAAGTATGAAGTTTTCTTGGATTGGCAGGATATTATAGAAGACTCATACAAGACTTTTCCAAGATCGCAACTTCGTTAACGAATTTAACTCGAAAAGCTGTCAGGTCAACTCCGGTGGTAACACCTTCGCAACCACGTAATTCACGAAATCTGCATACCAAGGCAATATTGTAGTTACTCGGAGAAGCTGTTCATCCGAAAATTTTTCATTGATCATTACGTTGTCTTTTTTCTGCACCTCCGCATTTTCCAACCGAGAAAGATGATCCGCCACCTAATTTTCGGTACCTTTTATATCCCAGATCTCCAAATCATATTCTTGTAGCAACAATACCCACCGTATTAACCGTAGTTTGGCATCCTTCTTCTCAATCAGGTATTTAATGGCAGAATGATCAGTGTATACAATTACCTTGGTCCCAATGAGATATGCTTTGAATTTGTCAAAGTCAAACACAACCGCAAGTAATTCTTTTTCGGTGGTTGTGTAGTTCAACTGGGCATCCATCAATGTCTTGCTGGAATAGTAGATTGTGTGAAAAATCTTTTCGTGACGTTGTCCCAATACTGCTCCAACTACGTAGTCACTGGCGTCAAACATCAATTCGAACGGTAAAGACCAATTGGGCGCCACAATAATTGGAGCTGAGACCAATTTTCTCTTTAATACTTTAAATGCCTCGATACATGACTGATCCATCTTGAAAGGCACGTCTTTCTCCAACATGGAACATAAGGGTTTTGAAATTTTGGAAAAATCTTTAATGAAGCATTTGTAGAAACCTGCATGTCCCAAGAAGCTCCATATTCCCTTCACAGATGATGGAGGAGGTAGTTTCTCAATCGTCTCAATATTTGCTCTATCCACCTCTAATCCTGACGCAGATACCTTATGCCCCAAAATAATCCCCTCTTGCACCATGAAGTGACATTTTTCCCAGTTAAGAACTAGGTTGGTTTCCACACATCGTTTTAACACTAAGACCAGATTATTTAAGCATAGGTCGAAAGTATCATCGAACACGGAGAAGTCATCCATGAATACCTCCAAATTCTGTTCTACCATATCAGAGAAGATCGCCATCATGCAGCGTTGAAAGGTTGCCGGCGCATTACATAAACCAAAGGACATACGCCGGAATGCAAACGTACCGTAGGGGCATTTGAATGTAGTTTTTTCTTGATCCTCCGGTGCTATGGCAATTTGATTATACCCAGAATATCCATCCAAAAGACAGTAGAACTGATGTCCCGCTAACCTATTCAACATCTGATCGATGAATGGTAAGGGAAAGTGAAACTTGCGTGTGGCTTTATTCAGCTTGCGGTAGTCCATACATACTCTCCATCCTGTAATGGTTCTAGTAGGGATGAGCTCATTAGCTTTGTTCATACCCCCTTTCTTTGTACGCACTATACAGGACTTACCCATGAACTGTCCGAGATTGGATAAATAATGCCGGCATCCAACCACTTTATGATCTCCTTTTTCACCACATCCTTCATAATGGGGTTTAGCCTTTTTTGCTGCTCAATGGTTGGTCTTGCCCCCTCTTCCAATAAAATTTTATGCATACAGAAGGACGGACTAATACCTCGAATATCTGCTATGGTCCAGTCGATTGCTATTTTGAACTCTCGCAATACCCTTAGCAGTTTCTCCTTTTGCGTTTCAGTTAAGTCTATCGAAACAATGACTGGTAGTGTAGCATCTTTCCCCAAATAAGCATACTACAAATGAGATGGTAACGGTTTTAATTTCAACACCGGTGGCTCTTCTATTGAGGGTTTGCACTTTTTACCTTCCATTTCGGGCTTATCAAGGGTGTCGAATGGTTGATTGCTTTTCCGGAAGAACGATGATGTATGTAGCCATTTGATATGCTCAATGTTCTCTTCAATACCGTAGTCGTCTATCTCGAACAACATGGATTCTATCGGGTCCTCTGAGTAATTTCCGCAGAACTTGTGATTAACTAATTCATCCATTAAATCCACCCGCAAACACTCACCTTTTTCCTTTGAATAAGTCATCGACTTAAATACATTAAAGGTGACCTGTTGATCTTCAACTCGCATCGTTAATTCAACTTTTTTCACATTAATCAATGTTCTCCCCGTTGCTAAAAATAGTCGCCCGAGAATGATGGGAATTTCCTTATCTGCTTCACAATCCAAGATAACGAAATCTGCTAGGAAGATGAATTTATCCACCTTTACTAATACGTCTTCAACAATACCTCGTGGATATGTAACTGATCGGTCCTCTAATAATAAACTGATATTTGTCAGTTTTGGAGCCTTCAGTCCAAACTGACTGTAGACGAATAATGGCATCAAATTTATATTGGCCCCCAAATCACACAACACTCTCCCCGAAAAATGGTTACCAATGTCGCATGGAATAGTAAAACTACCTGGATCTTTTAACTTCGGAGGTAACTTGTTCTGGATAATTACTGTTTTGCATTCTTCTTGGTTAAGCTATTCTTGTTTCAAAATCACCTAATTTCCTTTTCTTCGACAACACATCCTTCATGAACTTGGCGTAGCTCGGCATTTGTTCTAAAGCTTCGACAAATGGGATGTTGATATGCAGTTTTTTGAAAATATCCAAAAATCTTGAAAACCGCTTATCTAACTTGGATTTCTGAAACCTCTGCGGATACGGTATGGGAGGCATTGTGATAGTCGATTCCGGTGATTTCTGCTCTACGGTCTCATCTTGATGTTTTCCACTTTCCACAACTTCTTCTATTTCATCTGTTGCGTTGTCCCTCTTTTCCTTATCCTTAACTGTCTCCTTCAAATCCTCCCCACTACGTAAAGTTATAGTCTTGCAATGCTCGTCTATGCCCGGATTTATCTCTGTATCACTAGGGAGTGTTCCATGTGGATGGTTATTCAATGCATGTGCTATCTGCCCCAATTGATTTTCCAGATTCTTTATCGACGCACCTTGGCTTTTCACATTCATATCTACTTGATTCAATAGCTTGTTTTGTTCCTCATTCTTTTTGTCAGTAGCCCTAATGAATTTTTCCAAGGCTTCCTCCCAACCTGATTTCTTCTCTGGTTGTTGTTGAGTCTAATTTTGAAATCCAAATGTGTTTTGTTGACTAGGTACTTGAGCTTGATTGTTACTTCATGAAAACCCCGGATGATTTCTCCAACATGGATTATATGCATTTTGAGTTGGATACTGTTGAGTTGATCGATTATAGCTCCCTATGAAATGAGCTGATTCAGAATTGATGGCACATTGATCTATAACATGATTCCTAGTATATAACTCACATACCATTGCTACTTGCTGCGTGGATGATGGACTCCATGTTTTCATTTTCTTAGCTATCATACCCTTGTCTTTGCCAATCTTTGTCATTGGATCCACTTCAAACTTTCCCGGTGTTTTTGGAGGGTTAGACCTAGTCATGGGCCACTGATAGTTGTTGTTGGCCATCGTTTCTAACAGTTGATAAGCCTCATCAAACTTCTTAGACATGATTGCTCCACCGGTTGTTGCATCAATACTGGCTCTTGTGGGTGCGTGCAATCCATCACAAAATATCCCAACCTGCATCCACTGTGGAATTCCGTGATGTGGACATTTGTGGAGCATATCCTTAAATCTTTCCCAAGCCTCGTACAATGTCTCGGAGTCGAACTGTGCAAAAGTGTGAATGTCGTTCCTTAGTTTTGCTGACTTCGCTGGTGGGAAAAACTTAGCTAGAAATTTTTGAGCTAAGTCGTCCCAAGCTGTGATTGAACCAGGAGGCAAAGAATGTAACCAACTCCGAGCTTTATCTTTCAACGTAAACGGAAACATCCTCAACCTTATAGCATCTTCTGATACATTGTTAAACTTGAAGGTGTCGCAAACTTCCAAGAAACTCAAGATGTGCTCATTAGGATCATTTATCGAACTACCCCCAAACTGACATGTATTTTGGAGCATCTGAATGGTTCCCGGTTTTATCTCGAAACTGTTTGCATTGATTGCCGACCTCCTAATACTCGACTGTATATCTTTGACATTCGGCATGGCATAATCCCTAAGTGATTTTTGTTCTTCCCCTGCCATGTCCACTGGTATTTCTTGTTCTGTCAGCTCTTCTTCCAACTGTATAACCTCACTAGTCAACCGCAATTTCTAGAACTTCCTTTCGATGTCATCTGTATAAGGAAAAAGTTCCTTTTTAGCTCTTGATCTAGTGTGCATACACTCACAAAGAATTCCTGCCAATTCAAGAAGAAAAATAAATAAATAACGTTTAAATTAAGACCGAATTTATTATAACTAATATGGAATTAATATTAATAAAGAAGTCCTCGGCAACGGCGCCAAAAACTTGTTGGTCGATTTCGCAATCAATGAATACGTGCAAGTATACACGGTCAACAAGTAATAGAGTGATAAGATATAGTGTCGATCCCACAGAGAATTCTAATCAATAAATTCCAACTACTAGTACTATATCAATCCAATTTTATGTAAACAACTATAAATTGTGATTTTCTGAAATAATGAAACTAAATTAAACAATTAAAGAGAGATTACTCTAAAATAAAGCAAATAAATAAAACCAAGATTTGAATAAATTCAGATAAATAAAGATTAAGACTTCAATATCCCCAATTATGAACTATAAATCAATTATCCAATTATCCCAATTATTATGCTTACTGAATTGTTAACATGAATTTTCAAATGCCAAAAGCCCTTTTCCAAGTGATCAATTAACTTCTATTTAACCCAGATTAATCTTGCTATATTCCTATGCAAAACAATTGAATTAAACTCCTTCAACTCCATTTCCTTATGCGTTACATGCGGTGAACAGATATTTCCATTCAATTCACAAATCTAATTATTCACCATGCAAATAACTAAGTCACATGTTATCATGTCCAGTTCTAACCCTAGAATTTCTCTTCCAATTCCTTTTAGAGTAACAAGATAATTATTGGCCAAATAATTAAGCAATAAGCACAAGACAAGATAAACAATTCATTTTGACACAAATAATTGGAATAAATCGAATAACTAATTTATAGATATAAAAGGTTCAATTGAAATCTTAATTAAAGAATTAGTTCATAACGGAAATAAAAACCAATAATCTTTTGCAAAACATCCTTAAGGAATTACACAAATTGAAAATAGGAAGATGGAGAAAAAACTCTAGCGCCAATCCTTCAATATTCAAGTAATCCTTGCTTAGCCTCCAATTGTGGTTGATAGCCTCCTCATTCAATCACAATAACCTTTATATACTCCAACCACAATCCTTTTTCAACTCAACTTATCAAATAACCTCCTCTTTAATGCAAGTCAAACACCTGGTCAACGCGCGTATCCGGTCAACAAGACTTCCGCCCAAAGGTTCTCGACGATTTGTGGAATGCATTTGGCTAAAGCGCCCGATCTTGGACTTGAATTAATTACCAAACTGCCATTCATTTGCTCAAATTTCCCAATTTGCCCCTGTAGCTCCCGAATCTGCAAAATAACAACTAAACACAATAAAAATGATTCTAAATAACTTGAGAATGCAATAATTTAAGCCCAAACATATCCGATTCATGGGTATATTACCCAATCATCAGATAGCATGACAAGTTTTGATATAAAAAGGGAATGCATGTTCATATATTCCTTTATATTTTCCATTATATTAAGATTGACATGGAAATGAAATTATAAGTAATTAAAATGGGAAGGTATGAAGAGGCTTCCCCCTGCGTTTGGTTTATCAGAGGTTGACCTATCTTAGGCTACTCTCGTGGATTTTTGGCATAAAGGTCCCCAGATCATCGCAATTTACTTGATGGAAAGTTAATCCGATCTTTCAACTGAAGCGAATCTGGGTGGTGCCTTTCCTGAGCCTCATAGAATTAGTCTCCCGACGAGTCCAATAATCAAACACCGATGGGATAGCCTCCTGATGGAGGGATCACATAACATACATTCACATACATCGCGTCTGACCGTATGAAAATGATGACATGTGCGAAGCACTAATATCACAGACAAATATGGTGCGAAGCACTAAGTACAGTAAATAAAGCATTAGTACACATTCATTCAAATGTAAATGCAGCATCCACACACAAGCAGATAAAAGTTTTGAAAAGCTTTGAATAGCGGCTTAAGCCCTCTTACTGGAGTCCCCAGCAGAGTCGCCACCTGTCGACGTTGGGATTTTTATTTGTCCCTTTCTATTCTTGTCTTTTGGTGTTCTCATGTTAGGTGAGATTTTTTTGAAAAAGCAAGTTTGAAAAGGTCCGACATGTATATGTCGACGATTTGACTGTAAGAGTCTCTAGTTGGTATTTTTAAATGGTTACACCAACTCAACCGAGAAAGGGTTTGCACAAAGACCTAGTGATGTGACACTTTGCTTAACCGGTCCATAAAACCGAAATTAGATTAGGTGCACGGGGCTTGATTAAGCGGAGGGAAGGTGTTAGGCACCCCCCGACTTTCGTGATAACACTATTACCGCCAATTTTCAATTTAAACTTTTATCTGTGTGTGTGTGTGTGTAGGTCTATGTGCAATTGGTTGGAAGTAGTGTTATGCCTCGTTCGCACCTATATACAATGAGTTTGACTTTTGTATAAAAGTTCAATTTTAACAAGATATAGCAATGATGTTTTGTAAAATAGGGTTTTCAAACCCTTGTGCTCAATAGTAATTAAGGCCTTTGATACATCCATTTTATTATGTGTTCGGCTTGATTGCTTTTATTTTCGAGATGCGAAACATCTTTGAGAAAATAAGATATATAGCAGTGCCGAACTCCTTGTGGGCATGAAAGTCATCTATGGAAATTCAGACACCGTGAATAATTTACATTTGGATGCAGTTGAAAACGTCCATCACGGGAACCGAATCTAGATTCAGGAACTGAATCTGGGATCACATGATTCCTAGGCTCATATGACAAAGCAATATGTGTAAGACCCCAACTTTTATGAATAAAGATGAATTTTCTATAAATATCATTTTTGAATATTAAAGAGTGAATTTGATATAATGTTATAGTTGTGGGAAATATTTATAAATTTTGCAAAGTAAGCAAGTTGTTATAAAATATTTGATTGGTCAAGGAATATTCATTTTAACAGGGAATATTCGTACGACGGCACAATCATTGGTGGACCCCACAACAGAATTATTGTCGGAATGATAAAACGACAAAAATATCTTTTTTATGAAAATAATGGCGAAAGTTGTACCGTTAACTATTGAAATACCCAGTGATAAAAGTACAGTAATACGCGTGGTTGCATAGTAGCACACGATATTGATTATTGATACTTACGTGAGAAGTCACTCAGTTTTATTCAATTATTGCTATAGTAATTGCTGCATAGTATCTCACGTTATTTGATTCAATTATTGTCACAATATTTTATATTATTAAATTAATAATTGAGATGACAAGTTATTCATATTATTATCTACATAATTAACAATGTCTAGAAATTTCTGTTGAGGAAAGGGGTTTGGTCACCTAATTGCGCGCCAATAGGGAGAAATCTTTATCGGAAAGCCCCCTCTTTCCTGGGAACGATCTAATTGTTAATATTGTGAGTTATAATAATGATGAATAAATGTTGTTAAAAATATTTAGGAGATTTTTATAAAGTATTTGTTGTAAATTTTACTTATTTTATAGACCCCCCATTTACCCATTGTCGACGTCGGGATTTTAATTTATCCCTTTTCTGTTCTTGTTCTTTGGTGTTCTCATGTTAGGTGAGATTTGTTTGAAAAAACAAGTTGTGAAAAAGTCCGACATGTATATGTCGACGATTTGACCAGTTGGTTTTTTAAATGGTTGTACCAACACAACCGAGAAAAGGTTTTGTTAGGAATAAGCATGTGAATGATATTCCTATTTATGTGTGATTTGATTATTATATAAATGAATGAATATGCAAGTATGCTTGTATTAAGAAAAGCTGTAAAGTCTTTTGATAATAATAGGAACATATGTACAAGGACTTGGAATGAATTGATCAAATATGTTAGGTTGATCCTACATAAGCAAAACAGCTTTGTAAAGTCCTTAAAAAGAAATGATGTACAAGGACTGTAAATATAGAAAGATAAAGCTTGTTAGGTTGATCTTATAATGTAATAGATAGGGCATGCGATGCGCCGAGAAGCGCACTAGAAATCGTGATCTTGCCAGAGAGTCAAGGGAAACTCGAGAGCTATCAAGGCAGAATCGTAGTCTGCAAGATAGTAGATCTCGGAGTTCGTAGACTGCCAGGAGAGACGAGGAAGGATTATAGTGTGTCGAGAAGAACTTCCTCGGAGCCGTAGTCTGTTGAGGAAGTCATGTTCAGAATCGTAGAGACAGCCTATCTATGAGCTGACCGAGATCTACCGAAGTCAAGACAAGAATCGTAGACTATACCCGGAGTCGTAGAGTCTACTGACCATATCAGAGGCAGAGATCGTAGTCAAGGAAGATCAGATGAAGACAACGAGCATAAAGACAAAAATCGTAGTGTCAAGATCTGATCTCAGAGTCGTAGTGTCTGCACAACCCAAGCTGAATCGTAGAATACAGAACTAAGGCTTCAACAGATGTGCTCACAATGCCAAGGCAGAATCGTAGAGCAAACACGATTCTCAACAAAGAGCACTCCCAGAACATCCAAAGTATGAAGCCTCTGGTCTGAGCTGCAGAGATACATCCCACCTAAAGGAAACCAGAGAGCACTCAACAAATGGTATGTAAGCTAACAAGAAGATCTAAGCACCAACCCCAATTAACATCCAGATTGAATTGTGAAGCCATTCATGATGAAGTCTTCCACAAGTAGATCAGAAGAAGACTTCAGAAATTGACTAAAGAAAGTCAGCAAATGCAGTAGCTGTCAAGTAAATAGAAGACAACGATCATGGGATTAACCAGGATCGTAGTGTGTGCCAAACAAAGCAGGAACTGATGAAGTGTACATAGAGATACTGGTCAACTTATGAAGAACAAGGCTAAAGTGATTAAGCATTGGGTCATTCTATTGATGATAAGTGAACGGGAGATCACAAGGAGAAAGCGAGCTGGGCATGCCAAAAATCTGAACTGTCTTGCTATTCAGAAGAGACCAGAACAAGGAGTCAAGTTGTCAATTCCTAAGATCAGTCAAAGCAAACAGAAGTGATGGAGCACTACACAAGAAAAGGAAGAGGTATTCTACGTTGAAGATTCGATGAACACTCTTCAAGATCGTAGTGTGAGGACTTTTACCACATCATTCGTCACATTACGGTCATGATTATACCGAATAATGTTTGTTGAATTTCAAATTACCCTAAAACATATCCAAACTAAAAATACTTTGGTGTGGACTTGTATTCTAAATGCTGAGATGAACAACCCTATTATTTGGGGATAATTTATGCATAGCGTTGAAATATTTGTGCACAATACATTGTACGAAGGGCTGATCCCCCTAAGTACGAGGAGTCCCTATAGTCTTATTACTGTTAAAGTTTAAGTTGAAAGATTACTTATAACTATGGACATAGTTCATGGTCTTATGACCCTCAGATATATGATTCAGACTTTGATTATCATTGATAGAGCATATTGTTCAGTTATATTGAGCCTATTATTTGGCAATTGTTATAAAGTTTTATTCATTATTATTTCAAGTGAGCATTGTTTGCTCACTTTTGCTTATATAAATATTACAGCTAATGTTGAGAAGGTCGATGTACTTAGAACCAGTAAAGGGAAAGGAAAGATTAACACGTATTGAAGACTTGTAATTATGTTGACATTTTGTTGTCAGACTTTATTTTAATTATTGTAATGAAGTTATTTAATTTTTTCGCATATGATGTTTGTATTTGAAAGTTAGATAACCTGGGAGATTTTTATTAATGTAATCCTTTAATGGGAAGGTTTATTGTTAAATTTTATTATATTTGGGTAGTTAGAAATGAATATTTTTATCAAGTGAACACCAAATCTTGTGGGAATGAAGTACCCGGATTTGGGGGTGTCACAAGTTGGTATCAAAGCTTTAGGTTTTGAACCTTAGGTGGGGAAAAGCCTTAGGAAGTAACCTTTGAAAAGATAGTGGTGATAAACTCATATCGAGTTTTAAGGAAGAAGTAATAAAACACTTATGTGCTTATGTGATTACAACCTATGTGCTCGTGAGTGTCGAGTAATAATGAGTAATAAGTAAAACTTAAAAATTTTGTTGTCAGGATTGCTAATGTAGGAGAATCCAGTCAGGCTAGGGAGGAAGGACCCCAGATGCCTAGAGAGGAGGAACCTCGTGACATTCCGGTGGTTTGGGAACAACTACTTCCACATGAGTCATCTCCTTTGGTCACATTTGTAAGACCCCAACTTTTATAAATAAAGATTAATTTTTCTCGAAATATATTTCTGAATATTATGGTGTGGATTTGATATAATGTTATAGTTGTGGGTATTATTTACAAATTTTGCAAGGTAAGCAAGTGGTTATATAATATTCGATTGGTCGGGGAATATTCGTTTTAACAGGGAATATTTGTATGACGGTACAATCATTGATGGACCCCATAACAAAAGTATTGTCATAGTTAAAAAAGCGGCGAAATTATCTTTTATAAAAATAACGGCATGAAAGTTTCTACCGTTAAACCGTTGAACTACCTTGTGGTAAAAGTATAATAATCGTGTGGTATTGCATGCATAGTAGCCACTATTGATTATTGATGCTTACGTGAGAAGTCACCCAGTTATACTCAATTATTTCTACAATAATTGCTGCATAATATCTTTCATATTATTAATTCAATAATGGTCACAGTATCATCTGCATAATATTTTATATTATTAAATCAATAATTGAGACGCCAAACTTATTCATATTATTATTTGCAATATTGACAATGTCTAGAAAGTTCTGTCAAGGAGAGGTTTGGTCACCTAATTGCGCATTAATAGGGAGAAATCCTTATCGGAAAACACCCTCTTTCTTGAGAATGATCTGGTTGTTAAATATTGCGAGTTATAATATTAATGATGAATAAGTTCGTGTTGATTAAAGATGAAATTGATATTTCTATTATGTTGGGATTATTAGTGTTAGTGGAAATCGACATCTATTTCTATAATAATGGATGTTTGGAGGCTATATTGACCAATCGGGTAATTAATCGGATAAATGAGCAATTAATTTCTATTAATTCACATGCTTATAACTATTTGTTCACATGTGTATACTATTGATTCACATGCATGTACTATTAGGGGAGGTGGTGTAAAATTGATAATACTTGCATGACTAAATTAAAAATGGAGGTATAGATGAAGGTACTATACTGTAACTAATTTTTTCACATGATTGTACTATTGATTCACAAGATGTACTATTAGGGGAGGTGGTGCAAGTTTGATAATACTTGCAGGACTAAATTAAAAATGAAGAAAAAGATGAAGGTATTATACTGTAATATTTTGAGCCCCAAAACGTGCAATTATCGAAACTATATTTTCCTAAAAATAAAAGCTCATTCTTCTTTCATTCTCACCAATTCACTAAGACTCACAAGAGCATTTATAGAGAGAGAAGCTTTAGAGAGAAAGTAGAAGAGAAGTCTGCTACCTCACTATTCCAGTATCAAATATTCTTCTAAGGTAAGGGATATTATTTTGTTCAGTATTCATAGGAATAATATTTTCTTCCATACTCTGTAGTATATGAGTAATATTATTTCGTCTCGTATTCCTGATTATACCATCATTCGGTTAAAGTATTGCTTCAATATTCCATGAAATTAGTATAATATACTTGAAATTTGCGCTTCATCTAGTATCGCTTCACAAGGATATTTTTTGCATATTCTTGTTAAATTTTATGTTTTTCATGCCGAAGTATTGTCCATGAGTACTATTTATTTATACGGTACTATTCACAAAAGTATTATTCACGGGTACTATTCACAAAGTACTATTCTTGAGTATTATTCACAAAGTACTATTCACGAAGTACTATTTCCAAAGTACTATTCACAGGGTACTATTCACTCGGGTACTATTCACCCGGAGTATTATTCATAACAAAAATTGATTTCTTTTTGGTCCAAATCATTTTTGATACATTATCATTCTTGAATTTTACTCCACAAAGCAGTATCATGTTGACAATTTGGACAATATTAAATTCTGGATAAATTAAATTATACATCTTTAAAAAATTATCCTTTAACTTGTTTTATTGAATTCTTATATCATTGTCATCATCCTCATGTTTATATTATGTTGAAAGTCATCCGTGACCTGTAGTGCATAGATGGACTTGGTATGATTATGACCAGGGATTATTCGGTATAATCATGACCGTAATGTTACAAATGATGTGGTAAAAGTCCTCATTGGCCCGTAGTGCATTGATGGACAGTTGTTGGCATGATAATGACCATTGATGAATACACGAATATCCTTGGCCCGTAGTGCATGGATAATTTGTGGTCGTGATACTAAAGAATATTCTTGGCCGTAGTGTAGGGGTGATTCGATGATGTGGATTATTTATTAAGCTGACTCTCAGCGATAAAAGTGATGAGATAGTAGATTTTATGCTCTACATGACTCTTCTAATGGATTGCTTGTTCCGCTGTAGTTAAACTTGATGTTTGTTATATTTTATCAGTTTAACAGTGTTGAAGCCTAATGATAAGTTATTCTGCATTATCTTAGTAATAATATTTCTTACTAGGCTAGTTGAGCTCACCCTTTTGATTTCATTGTTCTCTTCAAGAAATGAGAACGTAGCTGAGACTAGTCGGAGAACAGAGTGACGGTCCAGATGATAACATTAGTAGTCCTCACTATTCTATGAAATAGTGTGATAATAAATGTATTGATGACTCCATTTGAGTTAAATACTGTCTAGTAGACAATATTCGTATTAAACTCTTAGTTTATGTTTTGTCGTATTTTACATGAAAGTTGTATTATTAAGTTGTATTTGAATTTTGTACCATGTATTTGGCGACTCAAGATGGGTGATGTATACATATTTTGGGGGCGTCACAGTTGGTATCAAATCTTAGGGATATAATCCCTGGCTGAGATGTGAGACAAGAACTAGGAGGGGGAGACGGAGAATTCCTTCGCTAGTATGACTTACCTAAGTTTATTTGGTATTTATTTGGTCGGTCAGAGTATAGGGATAATATGTGACATGTCAATTAACCTCTATTTTGTGGCAGTATTTGATAATGGAATCCAAAAATGTTGAGATAAGCAATGAAGCACATGAGATCGTTGAGTCACCAACGATCAATACCAAGGATAATGTGCATCAGGATGGCAATAATCATCAGGAAAACAACAACGCTGACCAAGTGATGAACGATGGGATGTTCAGAGGCTTTATGCAATTCATGCAACATCAGGCGAGAACAACTCATGTTCAAAATGAAGGTGGAAACACTGGCAACTCTCGGACGGTCACCGCTAAACAGTTCAAGGAGCTGGGACCACCGGAGTTTATTGGAGAGCCAAAACCACTTAAGCCAGAGACGTGGATAAAGAAAATCACCAAGATATTTGATGTCTTGGGATGCTCCATGGAGCAAAAGGTTCCCTTTGCCACCTTTATGTTGCGAGGAGAGGCAGATCACTGGTGGGAATCAGTAAAGCGTACTCAACCTGCTTCACTAAAGATGTCTTGGGAGAAGTTCCAAGAACTGTTCAACGACAAGTACTTTCCCGAAAGTATTCGTCACATGAAAGAGGTAGAGTTCATCAAGGTGGAGCAGAACAATATGACCGTGTCACAGTACAAAGCTAAGTTTGCCGAGTTGTCCCGGTTTGTATCCCACTTGGTTGATAATGAGGAGAGAATGACGCGGATGTTTCTAAGAGGTTTGAAACCTGAGATACGTCAATATTTAATTTCTAACAAAATGTGTTTGTATTCAGATGTTGTAAATAGGGCTTAGTTATTAGAGCGCGATAAGGAGTCAACCTAACCAAGAGAGAGCAGTCGACAAAATTATAATACCAGTGGTAACAGTCATCGAAGTGGTGACAACAAACGTGGAGGGAATCAACATGCCAAAAATGGTAACCACTTCGGTGGTAATCATGGCCAAGACAATAAAAGTGGACATTTCAAGAAGAGGAGATTCAACAATGATGGTAAGACGTCATCACCAGCACCCGTTGTTAAGGAAGGAGAACAACCACCTATCATATGCTTCAAATGCGGAGGGGAGGGACACATCAGTCCAAACTGTGCACAGAAGTCCAAAATGTGTTATAATTGTGGAAGAGAAGGTCACCTAGCTAGATTTTGTCGTACTGGGAAGCCAAGTCTAGTTGGAACGGTGACACCAAATGCCGTCCCAGACAAGTCAAAACTAGTAGTTCAAGGGAGAGCGTTTGTTGTGACCTCCCAGAAAGCAAGGAACCCGAACGAGGTCATCACGGGTAAGCTTATCATAAACTCTAGCGAAGTATATACCTTAATTAATACCGGTTCTACCCATTCTTTAATTTCTCCTTCTTGCGCTCAACGTTTAAATTTAACTCCGGAGAAATTAGACTTTGACTTAGCTGTTGAAACTCTGTTGGGAGAAGCCTTCATTACATCCACTGTTTATAAGTCTTGTTTGGTTCAAATCGGTACCCTCACATTACCTGTCGATATTATTTCATTGAAAATTCTTGCATTTGACGTAATTCTAGGGATTGATTGGTGAAATACTCATCATGCAAAAATTGATTATTTTCATAAGGTTGTTAGCTTTCATATTTCTAACAAAACTATTATGCGAATTCAAGCAACCAAACCATTAAAATCAATCACTGCCATCTCAAGCCATAAAGCTATTCATTTATTGAAAAACGGATGTCAAGCTTTCTTAGCTCATGTCATGGATTTAAACAAAAATACGTCAGTTTTGAATGATATTTCTATTGTTAATAAATTTCCTGAAGAACTTCCTGGCCTACTCCCAGAGCGTGAAATTGAATTTTGTATCGACCTTGAACCCGGTACAAAACCCATTTCCAAAGCCCCATATCGAATGGCTCCTATTGAACTTCAAGAGTTAAAAACCCAACTGCGGGAATTGTTAGACATCGATTTCATTCAACCTAGTACATCTCCTTGGGGTGCTCCTGTTCTATTCGTGAAGAAGAAAGATGGAAGTATGCGACTTTGTATTGATTATCGGGAGTTGAATCATGTCACCATAAAAAATAGGTACCCGTTGCCTCGCATTGATGACCTATTTGACCAGTTGCAAGGTGCTAAATTCTTTTCAAAGATCGATCTTCGTTCTGGATATCATCAGTTGAAGATTAAAACTGATGACATACCAAACAAAGGCGGGAGGCGTGAGAATCGATCGATTCTGCAAAGCAGCAGTAACCGAACCTGTAATTATAGATGTCGCTGGCTACATGCGGCCAAACAAGCTTGGGAACGCATACCGCCGCCGAGGATTACATTGGGAGCCTTGACCGATGCTGCAACGTTGACTAAAGCTGCTGACTTTATTTTATTTGAAGCGTAACTGAGAAGGGGTTCAACTAGGGCTTATATATATTAGACGTATATCAGTTGTAAAGGAGATTCCTCCCCTTGGGGGGCTAAAGCTACTATTGTTTTCTTTTCTTCTCTTTCTTTTTAGATTAGATTAGAACCCTAGATTAGATTAGAGTTGAAGATTGAAGCAATTGAAGAGCATAGGAAATTTAGAATTGGAGCAAGAGGAGAATCTCAGATTTGCATTCCTAATTCCCTAACTTCTCTTTACTTCTATCTTTATTTCTCAATGTGTAATCTATTGTGGATGATGGATTTTGATTCTATGATGAGCTAAACTCTATTTTGGGATTGCAATGGATTCTATGGATTAGTTATTTATGATATATTTCATTGTTAATTTTATTGATTGTTATGGGATTGTCTATTAAGATTCATACTTATTTGCTTAGTTTATTGGCCATCAATTATTGGGATAACCCATATGAACTTGAAAGACGAGTATGGGTTTAGATTTGATCTTGATAGCTTGTGTTTGTATGTTCTACATGTTGATGGAATATATGATTCGTGCTTAGGATAGACATATACCGAAGCACCGCTCGTAGTCAATTGAGAACTTGGGTTTAAACCCTAATTATTTGTAAATCACATAGACATATAATGGTTTAGCTAATTTGGGTGTTCATGTGTATTCTTTCAACTGGGGATTATATTTGATATAGGTATGGTACATTGAAAGATGGCTATACTTTACTTTAGTGTTCTCGACTAACAAACCGGTATAATTAGTTTGGCTTAACATGAAGTGTATGGATTTGAATGAGTCAATAGATGAAATTGTAATCTCAAGTCTTTATTATCTAATCTCACTCTAGGAATAGTTAGGTTTATTTAATTTCGTAGTTTAAATACAAAATATAATATCATTCGTTTAAATAAGATTAAGATGGTTATGGGTTAATGCTTGGTGAACTTTGTTAGTTAATTCTCTGTGGGAACGATACTTTATTTACTCTTTATTACTTGTTGACCACGTATACTTGCGTGTTGTGCGTAACTAGATTTTACCCAACAGCAAGTCTACTTATCCTATCTCGATTATATTGAGCAAGTTATTCTTGTTTTTAACTTGTTTCGTGGAGCAAGTTTTCTAAACCTTAATCTTATGTTGAAGAACTTTCTTGTCTCTAGTTTGTTTCCAATTATGCAAGTTTCTTAACTCTAATTATATTGTGCAAGTTTTTCTAAACCTAAACTTGTTATTTAACATGCAAGTTTCTACATTCTGATATATTAAAGTTGAACAAGTTTTATCGTTCAATTTACCATTTGTTATGCATGCTCAATACTCAATTCTAAATAAGATTTTAACCTTAGCTTAATATTGTTCAAGCAAGGCATGTTATATTATTCAATATTTATGCTATTAGATTATTCCTAAAGCATGACCTTAATTTACAATGTCGATTCTCATATGATTTATTCCATAACATAATGTTATTACTTTTTTTTATTCAACTAATCCTTAGTTCGGTCATCTGAAGGTTAAAGCATTGGCAACGGTTCACACTGAAGATTAATATTCGAACAGAGCTTATTAAAAGCATCGATGCAAAAGGATAACCTCTGATCGAGAAATTAGAAGGAGGAAATAAAGTTGACTACCTGCCCGAGACATCAAAGTGACATCTCTGACGGGGTAGGTGAAACAATGATCGCTAGCGATGTCGAGAAAAGTCATAAAGGGGATGTCATGTCACATCTGCAGTCTACCTCAAATAACTCGAGATCTACGAAGCAATTCAAATATCTCCCAACGGCTACATTCCAATGGGAAGATTGTGAAGGAGTATAAATCAACAAGAGCGTCAAAGATCAAAAGTTGCTGATGATTGCTAAGTTGCAGAATCATTGAGTTGTTGGAATGCTATAGTGTTGACTCTACGAGTTCCACCAGAGCTTAACAAAACAAGTCTCAGTGACAGTGAGACTACGAAGGTGGAAGTGAAGCGGCTTTGAAGAAGGACTTGAACAAACTAAAGCTTCACTCAATAAAGATGAGAATGCCACTGAAGATGGCAGCTAAGCTGAGAGCCGAGAAGGACAAGAAGATAACATTCACAAGAGTGGCAGAGCATAAAGAAGATCCAGAGAGCCACTCTACGAATCACCATAAACCGAAAGCTAAAATAGAACAAGTGCAGAACCACATCTGCAAACCAGTGAAGAAGGGTTCGGGGATTGCTAAGTGCCAGACGAAGTCTACCAAAATCTTCAACACTTAGCAAATCCAAATGGTGATAGTGCATAGCTAACATCGTATGAAGATGAGTAGATCAAAATGAAGATCAGTTGCACCAAAGAAGATGTGGTCCAAACTCGAAGCAGAATGCAAAGAGGATCACACCAAGCTGCTAAGTGTTAGGTTTGTAATACTCATGAATGCAATCAAATTGCATAAAATAAGCAGAAACGTTGAAAATCAGAGTTTTAAAATTTTATAAACCAAATACCTGGATCATCCTTTATGAATAATTATTAATTAAACAAAAAGATAAAGAATAAGAATCATACCTTTGAAGATTCGAGCTTCCTCAGGTACAAGTTCACCTCCAAATCCTTTCGTGTTCAACTTGAATCCACCGGGTTTAGTTCTTTCCTTTGATCAACGTTAGCCACCCAAATGTTTGGCCTCTAGAGGTGATCCACCAAGGAAGAAGAAAGATTCAAGAAGATGGGTGTTTGGCAAAACCCTAGTTTTTCTATCTCTCATAGAAAAATAGCGTACTCTCCAACAATTGGAATCACGTATGTTTTTGATATCTGATATAAGACTCCTCTATAAAGATATCAGTTAACCCTTCTAATCTAATTAGAAAATAGGGTATTATTTAATTAATTAAATTCATTTAATTAATTAAGCTCCCTAATCTTATTAGGGACAATTAATTAAACTCTTTTAATTAATTTAACCTCCTAATCTTATTAGGATTATGAGAGTACTTTTATTAATTAATTCCCAAACTCCTTTAGGAATTAAATAATAATAATAATAGTAATAATAATAATAAGACTCCTCTTATTAATTTATATTTAATATTTTCAAAATATTAAAGAATAAATATTAAGCTATTTAATTTTTCTATCAACATAAATTAAATTAAATATACTTAACTTATTATTACGATTATGACATTAACTTCTTAAATAATTATTCTTCCTTTTATGGGCGTGACCCTTTAGGTTCTCCATATTAAAACGGTTGTGAATAAATTAATTAGAAAAATTCTAATCTTATTTAAATAAATAAATTAAACTATTAATTTATTTAAATAAATAATATTTATTCTATAATAGGGATAAGTCTCCCTAGCGATTAACGACTTTCCAGATAATATAGATTTTGACATTAATCATAAAAGAACCTTTGAGTAAATAGTTACCATACAATTCAATCCTTCCACCATACAATGTCCTAATTAAATATAAGACATGGAATTACTGTCAAGTCTTATTTTATTTAATTATATGTATTTCAATTCTTAAATGCACAATTCCAAAAAATGCAAATTAGAAACTCCTTTCTAATTTCATTCTGCCTTGGCTAAGGACTACTGGGTTGTCATTTATCGAATCACATAGGATAATTCAATCCTCCACCATACAATGTCCCAATTAAATATAAGACATGGAATTACTGTCAAGTCTTATTTTATTTAATTATATGTATTTCAATTCTTAAATGCACAACTCCAAATAATGCAAATTAGAAACTCCTTTCTAATTTCATTCTCGCTTATAACCCAGGGACTACTAGGTCATCATTTATCGAATCACATAGGACATTTTTCTTCTTTTACTAGAAGCGGTAGATTCTTTATTGATCATACATTATCTCCATGTATAAATTATTATATCCAATAATACCCTTTGATATACCCTAAGGGTCTTAAGGAATAAGTCAAAGTATAACTCATCATACACAAGATACTATGATGATCTCAAGTCTAAGGATCACTTATACTACTATCACTACAGAATTCCTATTGACAAAAAGTAAAACTCCATTAGGTATTCCTTAGCGAGCCACGCCAAAGGAACTTATTCTCTAATAAGCACCTACATACTTGCTTTAGTGTATTCACACAAATGATCATGAGATCAATCATCCTCATCCAATGAGCAAGCAACGTATGTACCAATCTATCCGGATTCACTAATCCCCAATTTAGTAATCCAACAATTGGGAACTATTTTAGTTTTAAACTTTCGAAGACTTTAGATCTCATTAGAATGATCATCATCATTATTCTAAAAGCATTTCTTAAAACTATGGGTTTATCACATATTATAAAGCAGCATCATGTAGATAATTAAAAGCCTTTAATAAATTAATACTTTTTATTAATAAATGAATAAGATTGTTACAAAGCATATGTTTTATCCTCAAACATGATTGACTTGTGTGCATACTACTTTCAATATCCCACTTGCACTAAAGCCAATCACCATGGTATCTCATACCCTTCTTCTCTAAGTGACGATTATCATATTGTTGGATAAGCTTTAGTTAATGGATATGTAATGTTGTTCTTGAGAGTTCACTATCTCTATAGTGATTGCCCATTTTTCAATGATTCCTATAATCAAATGAAAGTGCCACAACACATGTTTAGATCCAAGATAAGACTTAGGAACTATTCCTAGTTCTGTAATGAATTTATCATCCAAACAATCAACTTGTAGCTTCATTTATAGCTATATACTTTGTCTTTATCACTAAACCATCAACTATTTGCTATTTGAAATATTTCCAATTCATAGCACCACTGTTCAAGGTAACCCTTTACCTTAAAGTGGATTTTCTATCGTCTTGGTATGTCTAAAAAAACTTGAGTCTGTTAAGCCCTCTAGTTTTAATTCCGACCCACCATGAATATGATCACATCCTTAGTGTCGATTAAGTACTTTAAGATATTTTTCACTGACTCACGGTGAATTTCTCCAGAATATGATTGATCATCATCAGGTCTTGTATATTTCATTGTATACATGATTGTCACTCATGCGATCTCTCTTTTCAGGAGTTTATGGGGACTATTAAGAGAGATACACTCCATGGCTCATCAACATGAGACATCTCTTGGAGTTTTCCATGCTAAACGACTTTTGCATCAAATGAATATACGTTCCTTAGGTTATGTCGAGCATCCTCTTGAATCTATCTATATAGATTTTATCTCCAATTAAGATACTCTTCCCAAATCATTCATGGAGGAATGTTTAGACAATTTATATTTACTGATTGTAGCATTAGTATGTCATTCCTTATCCATAGTATATCAACATATAATATTAGGAATGTCACGGCCCTCCCACTAACCCTTTTGTACACACTATGTTCATTCTTATTTGTGATAAAATCAAACTCTTTGGATTTGTTTCATCAAAGCGAATGTTTAATTTTTAAGAAGCTTGCTTCAATCCATTTCTTTGAGTGTCTACGACTCTTATCTCATCGTATGTAACTGGATCATCATCTTCTATGATGCGTACCTCATCATCATCATCATCTATGATGAATCCATACCTCCCAGGTATCTTCAGTACTATTCCAGATTTACGATTCGGTTGTGGTATAATAGGTCTGTCTATAAGTTCTTCTTATTTGACTTATAGTGTTTTGTGGTTCTTGAACTCTTTAAGATTCTATTATCCTCCCACTAGCCCCTTCAATGATATACATCTTTATCTTAGAAGGTAGCATGTTTGCAACAAACACCTTTTGCTAAGTAGGATTATAGAACATATACCCTAAACTTACTTTAGGATATCACACAAATCTTTACTTGTCAAATCTTGTCACAAACTTATCCTTTGAAACCTTTTCACATAAGTTGGACAACCCCTTAAATTAGAAATTCTTCCTATCCATAACTTTTATTGAGTCTTATGGCCGAGGTTACCTTTTCGTAGATATGCAGCCATTTCTAAAACATTATCCCAAAAGGATACTAGAATGTCGATAAAATCATTATGGACCGCAACATGTCTAACAAGGTGCGATTTTTCCTTTCAGATACATCAATCAATTATTGCGTATCAGGAGGTGTTCATTGTGAGAAAACCATTTGAGATGATCTAAAAACTCATTGCACAAGTATTTCTTCCTTGATCCGATCAAAGAATCCTAATGCTTTGCCAATTTGTTTCACTTCTGAATTCTTTGAACCTTTTAAATAATTCACACTTGTATTTCAGCAAATACACACATTCAACTCTTTGAATGATCATCTCCTTTTCTTATACTAGTTTGTTCAATTTGCAAAATAATTTTTCACGTAAGTGAAGTATACAAAATCCATTAAGTGATATTCCAGTTCTATATAAAACATTATTATTATAAATAGAACAACAATTGTTCTTAAATATAATACCAAAGATTTCATTGTCCAACAACAAAATGGAAATAATATTTCTAATGAGAACTGGAATACAATAACAACTTATTGACTTAATAGATTTGCCCGTAGGCAATGCTAAACTATAAGTTTATTTGGCTAATGCAGCAACCTTTGCTTTATTTCCCATACATAGGATTACTTATCTTTGTTTAGCTTTCTACTTCTGCTTGGTCCCTTCATAAATCTATATTTATGATAACCAAAGTTGGTATCCAATACCCAAGTAGAACCTTGACTTTAAAAAAAATTTATTTCAATCATGAACAAAAATGTATTTGTAACCGAAGCTTAACTAAGCTTCTTCTGGTTAGCCTCTATAAGATGCTTCTTGTAGTTTTCTTTCCAGTGTCTAGGCTTATTGTTGTGGAAGCAAACTCCTTTGCTATCCGTATCAGTTTTGTTCTTATTATCCTTTGTTTTTGCCTTTCTATTTACCTTCTTTGAATCGTTCTTCTTTTCAGAAGATTATTTGGCCCCTACCAGTAAGACTTGGTCTTTCTTGGTTGAAAAGTGACTATCAACATTTTTCAACATGTTAAGCAAATCAGTGAAATTGATATCTAGCTTGTTCATATGAAAAATTCACAACAATTGTGAAAGGAGTCCGGGAGTGAGTGCAAGATCAAATCTTGGCTCAACTTTCCATCCATGACAAAACCTATTGTCCTAATTGATCAATCAAATTGATAATGTTAAGGACTTGTGTCTGTACTGCAACGTCATTGGTCATTCTAAATCGGAAGAACTCCTTAGATATCTAATATCTATTAGTCCTACTTTCCTTACCATCAACTACTTGATGTGCAGGAATATAGTAGGAGCATCCATAGTTTTATGATGACGCTGAAGCTCTTTACTCATGGATGCGAGCCTGATGCATTGAGCCAACTGTGCATCATCTTGCCACTTTCTAAAAGTAACAATCTCTTCCTAAGAGGCATTGTCTGCAACCATTATAGGGATATGCGTATTAATGACATAAGATAGTTTTTCAGCCGTGAGAACTATTCTCAATTTCCTTAACAAATCCGTTTAATTCAGTTCGATTAATTTAACATCTAATATATTACGCAGTGATAGTAATTTTAGACATTGTAAAATTCTATAAATGAATTTATAATTAATAACATTTTAGCATACATTCTTTTATTAATTACCAAGTAAACCAAAAGGTCAAACCCTAGGGGTGCAATAATTAATATTTAAATATAACTATTATATTTAAACCCGGGCTCCATTACAAATGGGTCTTCACGCGCTCCTTGCTCCTTGATCTCCAATTCTTCAAAATTAATTCTAACTATTTCTATTACAAAACTATTTAAAATAAATAGAAACCTTGATCAGCAGTCAAGGGGAAGTACATAGGAAGAAGTTAGAATTTACATTAAGAAAAAATTAGAGAAGACGAGGTACGCAGACTCCATTTAATAAAATCCATACATTCATGCATCCAACTAAAATAAAATTCAATCATATTGGTCAATAGTCCATAATCAATCCCATTTATTATCATACACATCACCATATGTATCAATAAATAACATTCATCTCATGAATAATAAATATTTAATATATATATATTGATATCATTTAATGGGCAAATTTAGTTAGCATAAAATCTAATTTTGAATCAAAATAAACTCCTTTATTTTAATCCAAATTTAAAACAAAATAAATCTCTTTTATTTTAATTTATCCAATTTTGAATAAAATAAACTATTTTATTTTAATCAAAATCTTTAATCAAAATAAACTCATTTATTTTAATTAATTATGGAATCCAATTCCAAGTAAAAAAAAATAAACTCCTTTAGTATAGGAAACACGAATTCTATTTCCTATTCACAAATAAACTCCTTTATTTGGAATAATATGAAATCTTATTGCATATCTAAATAAACTCCTTTATTTAAGAAAATACTTGATTCTCTTTCCTATTCACAAACAAACTCCTTTATTTTGAATAATATGAAATCTTATTTCATATCTAAATAAACTCCTTTATTTAAGGAAACATGGAATCCAATTTCAAATCCAATTAGTTATCATGGAATTCAATTCCAACTCTAATTAGTTAGCATGAAATCCAATTTTAAAATTAAAATAAACTTTTTATTTTAATTATAAAATTATTAAGAATATTATATATATATATATATATATATATATATATATATATATAACTAAGGAAGTAATCGCACTTGATTTTGAATCCTGCAAGGAAACTTTACTAAGTACAAAAGATGTTCAAGCTTAAAGACATCTTAGCAGCTCAGCACCAACAACAACAACATCAACAACAACAAGAAGCCAGGGCTTGAGGGGTCCTTGTCTGGAGGGACTAAATGAAGTTCCAAGCCTGCTGGGTTTGAAGAGTTCCTAGGGAACTAGAGGAGTTCCAAGGCTGCTGGCCTTGAAGAGTTCTTAGTGAACTGAAGTTCCAAGGCTGCTGGTCTTGAAGGAATCTTAGTGATTCAGGGTGTTGCCTTTCCTTAGTGGAAATCCTACTAGTTGAAAGTAGAAGAGTGGATTAAAATCTTGAGTCTCTGAAGCACTTAAAATCCCTTGAGTCATTTACTTTATGTGACGCCCCCAAAATAGGTATACATCACCCATCTTGAGTTGCCAAAAAATACACTACTGACAACTCCATTTATACAACTGTCATGCAAAAAACGACCACAGTTAAACTGTGAGTTTTAATATGAATATATATAACTCTCGTGGTGCCTTGACCACAAGACCTTACAATGGTACCTTACATAAATGTACAGTCAATAACTGTTTTAGAAATTAAAATCTTTGGAAAATACTCAAGGAAACCTTCGTACATGGGAGGCCATGCGTCAAGGTTATGATAGATATCATATGTCCACAGAATTATCCTTGGTTGACCCAATAGTTCCCAAAGAAAAACAAGAAGATTGTTATCATCTTCTTTCCAATGGTGAGTCTTCTCTTGATATATAATTATCTTCATTGTCTCCAATTGATAATTATACTCCAAACAAACTCTAAGATTATATAGGTAGTACTCGTAGATATACTTAGCAAGTGGATGTGCACAACCCTGTCTTATGATAACACGAAGTCGTCTGTCATTAGACATCTTGTATGATAGTGGCAAAAACACCCTTCCAACGTTGGGTTCGCCTCACCCTATTTGATTCACCAAATATAACTACTAAATGATGTATAAAATACAACACACTTTTCTATACTGTTTAGGGAGAACCTCCACAACTAGAGACCACCATTCTATTCTCCTGTTACCCCCGCTCGACCCAGCTACACCCTTATTATCTGAAAGGAATTGTGAAACAGAAGGGTGAGCACAACTAGCCAAGTAAAGAATATCATGACTAAAGATAATTAAATTATCAATAGCATTCATCAATAATAAACCAGAGATTTTGAACATATGATAGATGATAAAACTTTTCAACCATAGTTGCAGCGGAACGAGCAATCCATTAGAAGAGTCGAATAGACCATAAAGTCTATTATATTCTCTACGTTAAAAATGCACCAACAATGTTTTATCCCTGTAACATCAGTCAATAATTCCTGTCCACAATCAGGTGAATAACTCATAATCATAATTGTGGTTCTAAATTCCTCTTCGCACCTAGGACGAAGATAATTTTTATCACCTGTCTTTACCTGAAACATCAAAAATTATGGTTATACCAAATCATAATTCTTGTTCATAATCATACTAATAAATTCATCTTTGCACTACGGGCCAAAGATATTCATTAATAATTCATCTTTGCACTACAAGCCAAAGACATACAACTGTATTTTAGAAGAGTCAAGTAGAGCATGATATCTACTATCTTCTACGAATTAAAAGTGTATTATCAATATTTTATCGTTGAGACTCAGCTTAATAAATAATCCACATCATCGAATCATCCCTGCACTACGGCAAAAGATATTCATTAGTATTACGACCACCAATTATCCATGCACTACGGGCCAAGGATATTCGTGTTTTCAACAATGGTCATGATTATACCGAATAATCCCTAGTTATAATCATACCAACAACTGTCCATCAATGAACTACAAGCCAGTGAGGACTTTCACCACATCATTCGTCACATTACGGTCATGATTATACCGAATAATCTCTAGTCATAATCATACCAAGTCCATCTATGCACTTAAGCCAGAGATGACTTTCATCACAATATAAGTATGAGGATGATGACAATGATATAAGCATTAATCAAACGAAACCAATGATAAATATTAAAGACTTTAAATTTATCCAAATATTATCAATCACTTAATAAACTCATAATCTAATATTATTAATATTATAACAATATTTTAATCACTTCTTAAACTCATAAACAATTTATTTTAATTATTTACACTTTACCAAATAATGCATTTAATCATTCAAAAATGTCATAATCATAAGATTTCATCACCAATGATCAAATCCCTCATCAAAAATCTGCATATACCTTATATAGGATTTCCAAGCCATAAAATCCTATTTACCAATTTTTTAACTTCACATAACATATTTAATTCATATGTTCGTAACTAAACCATTTTCATGAAAATAACAAATCAGTCCCAAAAGGTTTTCTTTTCTGGGATTTAGCAGAATATAGTCTTATATTGAACATATATTTTTCTCAGAATTTTTAAAATTCATTTACTATTTTTCATATGGCCAAAACTGCCGAATATTTAGACATTTATCATAAACTGTACTTTTGCCCAAAAATTACGAAATTTACAGGGTATACTTCTGTTATATACGTGTACTCCCAATAAAAATTTCATCAATTTTGGAGTTAACCACAAGGAGTTATAAAGGTTTACTTTTAAAATAGTCGTTTCCCATAAAATTCATAACTCCTAATCTATACATCCAAAAATCGTCATTTTTGGACACACTCTAGAAAACTCAATAAACCATCATTTCCAATTTTTCCAGAATTTTTGAGGGTCAGAAAAATTACAAAACTGCAAATGGATTTTTGCCCGCCATGCGGTAATCCACGTAGACATATCATTTCCATAATTTAATAAGGAATGAATACGAAGGATCATTCACCATGCATCTGATTAGTCCACATAGACAAAGTTATTCCAACGAATAATAAAGAATGGAATAACGAAAGAATTCACCATGCATACGGTGATATCTGCAGTGAGCGAGTTATTCCAATGTAATAATAAAGAATGAAATAACAAAAGAATTCATCGAGCACGCGATAGATCATACGAGATAGGTTATTCCAATGTAATAATAAAGAATGGAATAACATAAAATTCACCGTGCACGCGATAGACCGCATGCATGCTTTTATTCCACCAGAATAATAAAGAATGTAATAACAACCCTTACGAGTATTGAAAGAAAATAACTCTCTTCATGAATACGAAAGAAATAATACCCCTTTACCTTAGAAGAAAACTAGATACTGGAATAGTGAGGTAGCAGACTCCTCTTCTTCTTTCTCTCTATAATTTCTCTCTATAATAATTGCTCTTGTGAGACTTAGTGAATTGGTGAGAAATGAAGGAAGAATAAGCTTCTATTTATAGGAAAATATAGTTTCAATAATTGCACATTTTGGGGCACGAAATATTACAGTATAATACCTTCCTCTTTTTCTTCATTTTTAATTTAGTCCTGCAAGTATTATCAAACTTGCACCACCTCCCCTAATAGTAAATCATGTGAATCAATAGTTCATTCATGTGACTTAATAGTATAATCATGTGGAAAAACTAATTACAGTATATATAGTACCTTCATCTATACCTCCATTTTTAATTTAGTCATGCAAGTATTATCAATCTTGCACCAATTCCCCTAATAGTAAATCATGTGAATCAATAGTACACACATGTGAACACATAGTTATAAGCATGTGAATTAATAGCAATTAATTGCTCATTTATCCGATTAATAACCCGATTGGTCAATATAACTTTCAGACATCAATTACTATCGAAATAAATGTCGATTTCCACTAACACTAATAATCCCAACATAATGAAAATATCAATTTCATCTTTAATCAACACGAATTTATTCATCATTAATATTATAACTCACAATATTTAACAACCAGATCATTCACAAGAAAGAGGGGGCTTTCCGATAAGGATATCTCCTTATTGGCGCGCAATTAGGTGACCAAACCTCTCCTTGACAGAACTTCTAGACATTGTCAATATTGCAAATAATAATATGAATAACTTTGTCGTCTCAATTATTGATTTAATAATATAACATATTATATAGATGATACTGTGACAATAATTGAATCAATAATATGAGAGATATGATGCAACAATTACTGTAGCAATAATTGAGTATAACTGAGTGACTTCTTACGCAAGCATTAATAATCAATATCGTGTGCTACTATGTAACCACGCGTATTACTGTACTTTTACTACCGGGTAGTTCAACAGTTTTAACGATAACACTTTCGTCGTTATTTTTATAAAAATATAATTCTATCATTTTCTAACTACGACAATACTTCCGTTGTGGGGTTTGTGCCATCGTACGGATATTCCCCGACCAAACAAATATTTTATAATAACTTGCTTACTTTGCAAAAAAAAAATCACATATCACCCTTAACTTTAACCTTTTATCAATTTAACCATTTACGAAATAAAATAATAATTATAAGAAAATTGAATACTTTTATTTCATAAAATTCGGGGTCTTACACTTTATGTCATTTATATTATGCACTTAACTGCTATAACTGCTATGTATATATTAACTGATTACCACTGAACTAACTCTAAGAACAATATATGTATGATTATGAATATATCAATGAAGGGGATCTTTTACTTATTCCGTTGTGCTTGAAAAGATTCTTATGTTTGTCATATGCTAATGACTAAAAGACGATGTGCACCCCAAACTTTACACCCTTGTTGACTTTTTCACCCTAAACTGAAAAAGGTGTCTAAGTACACCCCAAACTTCAATTAAACGTAACAAAAAGCACATTTTTTGTATTTAACCGGTCAAAAATGACCGGCTAAGACTGTAATGTTTATTACAAAGGGTAAACTTGGTAGTTTACATTTATTTGATACAATTCCCTACCTTCTTTCTTTTAAACCCACACTCCTCTGTTGAGTCAACTCACCCATACACCACCCACATCTCCCTTTCTCTCTACTGACTTCTCCAGCTCCACCATCCTCTCCTACGCCCTCCTCTCTCTCCTCCCCTCTCTCCGGCCCCTTCACCTTCGATTGCAGAGCAGATATGGCATCGGCATTTGCTTCCTCGACAAGTGAAACCGATTCAGGTTGGAAGCCGTGGAAGGCCAGCAACTTGATATAACAAAAAGATACATAGAAATCTAGAACTTGTTACTTAATTTACCATAATATATCTAGTAGAACTAAAAACAAAAGATTAAAAATTATGTATAATTAATACTCTCAAATACAACTTGAGAAGATTTAATAATTAGGTCTTTTAGAGATGTTGATATGAGAGCCTACTGTCATGAAGAAGAGACCCAATAAAAGGCCACGATATGGAGCAATATCCCATTCCACCTTTAGGGAAAATTCGGTTTAACAAGGAGCAAACCAAAAAAATGCTCCCAAAGGCCATTGAAAGGCCAAATTATTTTAATTTAACACAAAAGATGAAATATTATTTGTTGATGTAATGATATGCATAATTTAGCAAATAAAAATGACTCCACTTACCCTTGCAGGTGAGGAGACTCATTACTTGCATAACCAGAGGCGTATTTGCAGAGAATATCTCGCATTTTGATTCTCTGCAATTTGCTTATATATTGGTAAAGCAAGTGCCGCAGTAAAAGCACAAAGGAATAAGAAGATCACTAACTCCTAAGAAATAAGCAGAGCATACATTGAAACATCAATTCCTGCCATGCCTAAGGAGTATCCAAAGGCACCCCGCACTACTTATGCTATCAAAACCCAATTCAATCATCCAAATCTACCATCTATTTTAGGCCAAAACAAAAACCCAGCCTTTCAAATCAAGAGTTTGTAAAGGATTGCCACGGCCATAGTCCCCACCAATTTTACCTAATAAAAACCGGCATCAATTTTTATTCATTCAAACCACAAAGATTACCAATCAAAAAATACCCAGTTCATAATTAATCCCCTAATTTACAATTTTCATACAAATTCCCCTAAATTAAAATAAACCCAGTTCAAATTACACCAAAAAGATACAGATGGGAATCTTTCAATTCCATTTTCACCAAACCCATGCTCAATTTCTCATAAAAAATCTTCAATCTCAAGTGGGTATTTGAGTTCTCAGCAGGAATCTTCAGTTTCGGATGGGAATTTGAGTTTTAAGCTTAGTTTTGGGCCTAAGAATACGAAAATTGGTGGAGATGAAGAAATGAGTGATTTTTGGAAGCAGCCTAATGGGTTAGGGTATAGGCCATGTTTGGATTTTAGTAGGGAATATGAGAAATCAAGTGTGGATATTATGAAGGATAGGAAAAGGTATTTGGTGGTTGTGGTTTCTGGTGGTATGAATCAACAGAGGAATCCAAGCGCCTGCATCACGTCGGTGACCTCGGCGACAGAGATCTTGCCGTCGCCGTTGGCGTCGAACCGGTTGAAGACGCGCTATTTTTCGATTTATGAGAGGGAAGGAGAGGAGAGAAAGAGATATATAGAGAATAGAGACAAAGTGGAGGAGAGAGAGAAGGGAAAGAAAGGAAAAGACTTAAATGCCCTTTCAAATCCATATTACAGCCTTAACCAGTCATTTTTGACCGGTTAAATACAAAAAGTATGCTTTTTGTTACGTTTAATTGAAGTTTTGGGTGTACTTAGACACTTTTTTCGGTTTAGGGTGCAAAAATCAATAAGGGTGTAAAGTTTGGGTACACATTATCTTTTAGTCTATGCTAATTCATTAGCAATACAAAATAAACGAGAAAAGTATTTAAAATTAAAAAGGATCTATTCAACCCCCCCTTCTAGATCTATTTTGTGCTCACCGAACCAACAATTGGTATCGAAGCGTGTTTTCATGCTATATTCAAAAGCTAATCGCTTTGAGTCTGATCCTAGGCACAAACATTGTTCTAAACTTAGTTTAGTAGTAAGTCACTTGTAAATTCAGATGAGCTCACACGTTGGAAATATTGTGTTTAGGTAAATGTGTATATACACCTGAAGCTACTCAGATTGGTCCATGTTCTTAAATGCCATTACAACAAGGCCAATCTTTGCCCGCAGTCAATCTTGTAATATAAAGACCAGGCGAGGAAGTTCAAGAGACATCAACAGCAAAGAGTCAAACATCCATCAGCCTGAAAGATGAAAATGTTATACATGCTAAGAAGTGCTTATCCAAAGAAGAAAGAAGAACTTCTCAAATATGTATTTGGCCAACCAGCAGCTGGATGTGAAGCTTGTGGACTCAAGGATGTCAAAGAACTAAAGATGCCAAGACTCTCTTAGCTTATATCTTCAAGACTATGACTGATTAATTGAAGGACAACTGAAGCAACAAGCTGTCAGGAGCAAATGATAAACTATGCATATCAATTCCTGACCTCAGTATATCTAAGTTAAATGACTGTTAAGAAACTGACAGTAGAAAGGTAAAGTTCCTCACCAATATAAATATGTACATCATGTTGCACCTCCTTATGCACTATAACAGTATTCTTTCAAGAAATCATACTCTACCTAAAAAGGTGAATAGAGAAAATTCACTGAGGTTGGAAACTCAAATGCTTACAAACTTTCTCTCTTTCCAAGTTTTAGGTTGAAGATGACATCTTGAAATAAATCTATAATAGGTCATAAGCATATCAAGGTTTAAAATTAATCGTATTTGGAATAATCTTTGATGTTAGGTTAATATGTATGTACAAACCTATGTTCTAAGTTTTTGATAATACATAGAGTATGATCAGTTCTACAAGAGTATCTTGAAGATTTGTAGAAACTGATCACCTCTATGAATCAACCAGATACAAATAAGTTATAGAGTTGATTCTCACTCTGTAACCATTTAAACTCTGTGAACATAACCAAGAAAATGATGAAACCATCAAAGGAAAAGAGTGTTTTATTAAAATGGTTAACAGTACACACACTCATCATCATGCATCTTAAGATGTCACTTCTAAATTGGATATATGCATGAATATGACTGCTGATGAGCAATATGATGGCTATTCAAATATATGAGGAACATGGATTTTGAAAACTAACCTGGCAGGATCCATTTAACTATGGGTACCAAAAATAGAAATGCATCTAACCTGCAGGTACTTGGTCTATCTGACTACACTAAGGAATGCTGAAGCAGAAGACTTCAGTCAGAAAGATTCAACCAACAAAAGGCTTAAGACATTTCTGAAATGTTTCTGACAAAATCCTTATTTGTCAAAGCCTGTCCTTGAAGACCTGCTGAGCTAACATGAATGAAGCTCACATGGTTGTCGATCTCAATATCAAAGCAGATCATTAAATCTAAGATGAAAAAGGTCTTATATGATCAATCATGCGAAGCATATCACATGAGAAGAATCCTTAAGGAATTTCACATCAGAAGATCATCGAGCATTAATCATAAGGAAATCATTACGGAAGCAGAACTCCACGAATACAAACTGACAAGGAAGACTACGTTCGTAGTGCTGTCAAATGATCGCAGAGTGATCAGTCCTGAAGATATCTATGTCTATGATATAAGGAGATTTAATTGATAGTGATGATTCTAGTCAGAAGGAGATATGCAAGGTTGCCTTCTAATGCACATGAAGAAAAGGAAATCATACCTCATTGAGAAGACAATATCAACTACGGGGGAGCAGTGATTTGCTAAAGAACAGAAGCACTGAAAGTATCAAAAATACACTACGAAGTAATATACCAGTTACAGAGTCCCAAAACTTTGTGACTGATGAACCAAATGAAGATCCATAGTCAGTAAGAACGTCTCAAAATGCACTACTGATAACCTTGTCAGCCAACCAACCCAAAATTATGAAGCGCCTACAATCAGACACATGATCGTAGTATAAGATCAAGAGAACACCACGATTACAGCCAATGTAAATGTCTATAGTTGGTTGATGAACTCCCCAGCAGAAAAGACCAAATGAGATATCAGTGCTAACCACTTATAAAGTTTTTCATCTCGAAAGTGCCTCAGGGATAAACCTGACCCTTAGTTCACTCTAAGAGGTTGGCCCTTCCTGAGCTACCTTAACCCAGAAGGAATGCTTAGTCAAGTTCATCTCAAGGACCAGGACAGTCAACGATCATAGAGTAGATACTGCAGTAAACTCAACGATCATAGTGCAACCTCAACGATCGTAGAAGCAGACTCGACGATCACAGACTTCCCAAAGGATACACTAGCTCATAAGGAGTTCTGAAGAACTAAACTAGTGCTCAACTATTCAGATCATGACGAGACAAGTTTGAATACTGGTTGGAAAGATGGCTTGCAGACTCATCTCAGAAGTAGAGTGCCCAAACCTTCATAAAGTACATCAGTGGTTAAGCTATGCAGTTTCAAGATGAGGATTAGTGTCAAACCATCCACTGCAGCATCTATCAGAAGAAGAGCGTTGAGTCAACAAAGGAAAACGTAGAGTCCATAGCTACCTCACCGAGCTACTCTACGAACCAAAAAGGTCAACGGTCAATCCACGTCAGTAACGCCTATTTTCTTAAAAGGAATATCAAACTGGAAAGTTTATGGGGAGTTACAGTTTATTACTGGGCATCGTGCAACCAATGGCCGGTTGACACATCACAACTTATGCAAAGTCAAACACAACTGCCATAAAGAAAAATTCAAAATCTGCAACAGTTATCAAAGGCTGTCAAACCTCTCTCTCCTCCCTTTTTCAAACCCTAGAATCCTCATCAAAGCCTAAATCCATCAAACCTCTAGATTCGCCCAAATAGCATTCAACTATCTCTCATAAGAGGTCTGAAACCAAATACCCATATATTTCGAACCCTCATAATGGAAGAATGGCGAGTTATAACTGTAATGCCCCTAAATCCGGGTACTTGAAACCCAAACTCGATGCTTCATGATACCATTTCTAGGAGCGAAATAATACTAATAATAATAATAATAATATAAAAATCAAACTTAATTTTCATTTATCAGAGTCTAATCCCAAGTACGCGACCTTTAAACATTCATTTACATGATACTTAATAGTTATCATTATCTTAATAAAGTAATACAATTACATAGAATACCAAAAATCTTATTCTGTTTACTTTCCTTTTCCTTTGTTTCTGTATGACTCTTCAGGTTTATCACGATTGGCTGAAAACATTTAAATTAAGCAAGGATGAACATTTGAGTGCCCAGCAAGTAATAACAATTATAATTATATTTAGCTGAAAGGATTAAATGTTTTCTTTATACATCACTTCTATAACGATTCAATAGTTGTGAAGTAAACTGATCTGATAATAATAACATAACAATTTTATCTCAAATTTTTGAAACTACGTATTGCCTATAAAAGGGGTTTAAGTGACATGTTATGAACATTATTTTAAATTTTTGATAAGGTTTAACAGAACTTCATCTGCAAACCGCCATAACTTACGGGCGCGAGGTTGTACTTCTCATTTGCCCTATATTGATCAATACTACATTACAAGAACGATGTTATCGTTCACTCTGTCCGCCTTGGTCGCATAAAAGTTTTTCCTTGATCGGGTTGTTCATACTTTGTCTGGAATCCGAATCAAAACAATTTGATTGGATACAAAAAGGTTTTATCATATTCAACGATATTTTTAAATCTGTGTCTAGCTGATCAAATAGCTTAGGCGGCTTATATATATATATATATATATATATATATATATTAACATGTGTTTAACTACAATGATTATCCAAGTGAGGACACTTGTATAACCATATTTCGAAATTAACGAACAGAATATATATGAGTTATATAATATAATATCATGTTGATAAACAATGATCAGATATAATATATACGACAATAGGGTTAATAATATAGTATAATAATAATATAAATCTGAATCATCTTACTCATGTCCATTGCATAAAGGAAATGCAAAGGTAGGATACTTGCCTGATGCGCTGCTTAAAATTCGCAACTTGGTTTTATCATTTATATCACGACCTATCATTAATCAGATCATTCGTTTGATTAGAAAAATATACTATAACACATAGTACTACATTTCGCAGTCAGCACATAACCTAATCACAGTATCACACATATTCCACAACCATTGAATCACAAATAAACACATATCTAATCAAATTATCTAAGTCCAGATCAATTTCTCGAAATATAACGATGATGTCTTAAACGACTTTATCGGGTAATTATCGAGTCTAAGACTCATCATCCTGAAGTTTAATATCCTGTAAGTATCGATCATATTATTTTTAAATGACTTATAATAATTTTAAACATTTATTATAATTTATCGCTGAATTTCCAAACACCGGAATCATTATTAAATGATTTAAATATTGAATAATTCGATTATCATTAATATTTAATTAATATTAAATTATTAATGAAACCATTGCTAAAAATATTAAAGTTATTTATAATAACTCAAAGTATTTTAAAGTACTAATATTACCTTTTAAATGATTTTTAATACATTTAAAATCATTTTTAAATAATTACCATTAATATTTAAGTATTAATGTATTATTTATCAAAATATTAAAGTCATTATTTATAACTTAAAATATTTTTAATTCATTTATATCCTTTTTAAATAATTTTAAATTAATAAAACCATTTTAAAACTATTTATTTAATATAATTATTAAATAAATTTAATATCATTAATAATAAATTAATAATCATTAATATTAAATTATTAATGAAATTATCCTTTAAATATTAAAAGTTATATTTTATAACTTAAAATATCTTTAAACACTTTATTTTCATTTAAAATGATTATTATAATACTAAAATCAATTTTAAACTAATTTATTTAATATAATTATTAAATAACCTTAATATCATTAATAATAATTAATTAATGAAATTTACCTTTAAATATTAAAAGTTATATTTTATAACTTAAAATATTTTTAAATGCCTTATTATTATTTAAAATGATTGTTAATAAAATAAAATCATTTTTAATTTATTTATTTAATTCATTTATTAAATAACTTATTTATCATTAATATTAATTTATTAATGAATTTTATTACAAAATATTAAAAGTCATTAAAAACAACTTAAAATAATTTCTTATATCATTATATAATTTTAAATGATTTTTATATAATAAAATTATTTTTAAATAATTTATTTAATATTATAATTAAATAAATTAAATACTTTTAATATTCCAAAATATTAATTATTTATGAAATATATTTAAAAAATTAAAAACTAATTTTCTGGACCTTAAAATAATTTTTAATAATTTATTTTGTATTTTTAATAATTAAAACTAATTTTTTCTATTTATTTAATAAAATAATTAATTTTATTAATAAAGCTGTCATTAAAGGACCTATATAGCATTTAAACTATCATTATAGGTGTTCTTGAGCCGCATGAAACCCATGTATGGCTTAACGAGGTAGTGGTGGTTTGACCCACCATGATTTTTAAAGCTGATGATTACAGGCACGATCACGGTCAAATCTTGTAGTACTAAATGCAAGACTACACGATCCAAACCATCAACATGTTCATATCATCATAACACAATTGCAAGATATAATGATTCAAACTTCTTGTCGGACTCGATCTGGGTTTTTCCGGGTTACTGAGAAACCAGTTTGTTTCGATCACATACTTTGTGGCTTAATTATAATCATGTTCTGGTCACTAAATTTGTGTCATTAAGGTCTAAATCGATACCATCAGAGTTCAACAACAACACAATAATAAGTTATTATTTGGTCAAAGCATGTCATGAATGCATGTTCTTATGGTTTCTGGAAATTCTAGAAACTGTATCCGTGACCAAATGGCTAGGTTTGACCAGCCACTCCATTCGACACGTTGATGCTTTGGAGAATATAAAACCATGGATCTAGAGTACACATTACAGGCTACAGACTGAATGCAAACACATAATCAAAACACATAAAATATGACAGATCAAGTCATTTGAAAAGCTTGTCGACATCATTTGTTTTATGATTTACGGGTTACCAAATTGATCGGTCAAATGCCGGTCAACTTTTTTGACCAAGAATAACATGAAATATATACATGTAAAGGCTGTGATTTCACTTTTAGATGACATACCACATGTCAAACTACAGATCCAAAACTTAAAACAAGAAAAATCACAAACAGAGAAAGATTTGTGGCCACTGACATTCGTTATCAGGCCACAGAAGAAATTTTTCCAGATTTTTGTAAAACCTCAAATCCGAGCCTCTAGATGTTATGGATCTAACATCTAGCAACCCAGATTATTCATAAATACTACATAGAACATATTACAACATATAATCATAACTTCTAACATAAGATTAAAGGTCAGATTTACAATTAGGGTTTATACCTTCAATGGAAAATCTTATGATTCTTGGCTACTGATCTGTTAGTGAATTTCGCGGGGCTTGATATATGACTGATATATGAAGGAAATTTCGGAGGTTTGGGGTTGAGAGAGAATGGTTGAGTGTTTGTTTGCACAAATGGCTAAAAATGACTTTTCTCTCTCTTGATCTCTATAAATATTGTGTTGTAATTCAGGTATCTGATATGTATACATTGTGTGCTGAGAATTGGGTCTTTAGGAAAGTCAAAAGTGGTTCACCAACTAAAGTGTTGGCCAATAATGCAAGTTAGCTTCAATTATGCAAGAGGGGCAATTTGGTCTTTTGGCTTGAGAATTTAAGGGCAAACTTGTAACTTGTCAAACCCTTAGGGTTTAACCCTTAGGGTTTAGCAGAAATTGTAGGATTTTCTAACTAGGGTTTGTACAAAAAATAAATTTATAAATAAATTTTAGTTTCTAAAAATTTGAATTTAGGGTTTCCTTAATTAAATTAGTTTTCTATTTACTTTATACAGGAACATTAGGGTATTAATTATTTAATAATTATTGTTAACCTTGCTAATTTAGCAATTAGGGTTTACAATTAGTAATTAGGTTTAATAATTACCTATTAGGGTTACTAAATATAGAAATTAGGGTTTCTAGTTTAGTAATTTAGGGTTTCCATAATTAACAATTATAATTCTAATACTTATTAATTAATCACATTAACATCATTACCAATAAATCTTGAACTCTAATTTGATTTTTAAATTAGGGTTTAACAATAACTTGTGGTTTTTCAATATTAATTAGGGTTTCTAAATTTTAATTAGGGTTTACCTAATTAATTATATATCTACGTAACATAAATCATATAACATCGTTATATAACAAGATTAACTTTCCCATTTGAATTTAAAAATAGGGTTAAACAAATTAATGCTAGGGTTTTTGACATTATACACCATAATTGACCAACCATTATCACCCACAAATAATATACAAATACATATTTATAGCACTAAAAAATCAAAATATAATTAATATTATATTATTATTCTCATTCCTTGATAAAAATCCAAAATTAGGGTTTGGATTCCATATCTCGATTTATTCTTCAATAATTAACCTTAATAATTAAGGTAAAATAATTAACTTAATAATCATACTAAAAATTCATATAATAAAATAATTATTATAATTATTCTAAAAATCATTTCATATATTATTTAAATAATATATAATTATATTTTCATGGAAGATAATTAATAAAAACATTTCTACTATATTAATTATTTTCAAGAATTCTAAAATAAAATTATTTGTTAATATTCATGTAATAAATATATTTTTATTTATCACATAAATACATATACACATTATCTTGTACAAATCCTCATCTTTAAAATAAAAAAAAATTTATACAAAATTTCTCGATTTAATTATATAGAAAATATCGGGTTGTTATATTCACCCTCCCTTATAAAGATTCCATCCCTTATAAGACCCCAACTTATTATTAATGAAATTTAATTTTCTCTATTTATTATTTTGAAATAGTAAGGGTTGATTTGATTAATGTGGATAGTTAGGGTAAAGATATCTGTGAAATATTTCAAAATAAGCAAGTGGTTATAAAATATTCATTGTTGTTGGGGAATATTCGTTTGGTCGTGGAATATTAAATCTTGTGGGGAATATTCGTATGACTGATGCAGCGACCATGTGTGGGCCCCATAACGGAAAGCGATTGGATGAAGAAAATGACAAATATAAGTTGTTTAAAAATAATGCGTAGTAGTTATTCTAATTATCTTTGTTAAAATACCCTTGGTTAAAACACAATAGCACACGGTATTGCACCAATTGTTGATTCTTATGTAAGAAGACACTACTCAATAATGGTTACTGATAATTCTTGCTTCGATATTTTATTGAGTTAATAATTGTTGCGTTGATATTTTATATTCTTTGTTGTTTCAATAATTGTCATTACACGTATTTTTTCATTATCGAAAGCAATAATTCATATTATCTGAATAATATTATTAGATAACATTATTGGCAATGTCTAGAAAGTTACGTCTAAGGAGAGGTTTGGTCACCTAATTGCGCTACCATGATAGAAGAAATTCTTATTGAAAGCCCCTTTCCTTGGACCGCCTGGTTGTCGATATTGTGATTCTATAATATTATTTGTGAATAATTAATTATTGATTCATATGATGAGAAAAATATTGATTTTATGTGGATATAGATGGAGAAAATTTTTATTGTGACAATTGTTGAAAATTGATATTTTATCTTTTTCTGATAAAATAATTCATTTAAATATATTATTATATGTTAATAATATAATAATGGTGATATTTTTACAATGAATGTAGGATATATGAGTATACGAGGAGGAAGAGTATTTTTGTTGCAATAAATGTTTAAAACATGTTAAACATGTCGGTGGACCCCATTTATTGATTGAAATTTGATTATAGCTTGTAAAATCCTCCGTTTGTGGATTTCGGTCAATTTCTATTTAGAATTTGGAAAAACTTTCTTCTGCAAAGTTGTAGAGAATTGAATTTCCTATAAAAACTCGCGAGATTCGAATTTTCTGATGAAAGGGCTATTTATTATGAATTATTAAAGTTCTGAAGCTCCGAAATAATTGATTTTTGAAAGTTTAAAATATTTTTAATTACAAAAACGTTTTTTGTGTTTGGTTAGCCTCATTAAACACATGCAAGTTGCTGAATTCAGATGGTTCTAGGTGCGTAGAGAATTTGTAATATATATAATATTATTATATTAAATTTTACGCTTTGGTGTTCTAGCAATTTCTATAAATAGGGTGCTTAGGTTAGAATTGAAAATCACACCGTAAATCAAGTTTTCTCTCTCTATATTATCGAGCGTATTCTTGTGAGTATTTTGAGTATACTTTGAGTATTGCTATACTCTGTGCAAGTCCAAGTCATAGCCTTTATATCCTGTTGTTTTCAAATTAGAAATCTTGATCTTTCGAGGTAAGGGATGTTATTTTCTTCTCAAATGATATTATTTCTTCAATATCATTATCTTTGAAATATTGGTTGGAACTTTTTATCAAATTTGGAACTTTTCCATCTAAAGGTTACTATTCATGAGTTATTCATATTCACGAAGTTACTATTCACGAGTACTATTATTAATGAAGCGTGAAGATGTTTTTTGGAAAATTTCTATCTTTTGGTGTTTGAGTTACTATTCACGATATCTCGACTATTCACGTATACGACACTATTCACCTAAAAATAAAATTTCTTCTTTTGTCCAAAATATCTATTCTCGGATACTAGCTTTGATTGTATCCATGTTTTGATCATTCTTGAATTTTACACCACTGCGATTATTTTTGAGGTATTTTTGGACGTGAATAAAACAAAGTACGAATCCTTAATCCTTAATCCTTGTCATTTTGTTTCACTTTGGATTCGTTTCTTTAAAATATTTTTCATCATCTTGATCTTAAATGATGATATTATGGAATATCTTTGGCACAGAGTGCAAAAGATGAATGATTTCTGAAGAATATCTTTGGCGTAAGGCAAAGATGAATGTGTGTTTAGATGAACATGACCAATCGATGAATATCTTTGGCTCAGTAGTGCAAAGATGAATATTTGATTCGAGATGTATATTGATTGATGTTACGGGGATAAAGGATGAGCGATGAACTTTTAAATTCATACATGAAGATAGTAGTTTGCATTCTCTACTTAACTCTTCTAATGAATTATTATTTCATTGAAATATTGATTTAAAATTTGTTGTCTATTGTATTCTATTAGATTTTTCCTTTTGAAGACTAACGATAATTTGTTGTATATTATCTTAGTCATAATATTCTTTACTTAGCTAGTTGAGCTCACCCTTTTCCTTTTTTGTTCCATTTTTCTTCTCGGGAGGCGAGAATATAAATGAGTATGCAGTCGGGGTATGGAATGAAGGTTTTAGAAAGAATTGTTTAGTAGTCCTCACCATTTTTGTAAAATAATGTATCAATAAATGTGATGAGGATTTATTTGAGTATAGATATTGTCTAGAAGATAATATTTGTATTCAAACTCACGCTTTCTGATTGTAATAATAAAGTTGTAGTTGTTTACATACCATGTATTGACAACTCGAAATGGGTGATGTATACTGCTTTTGGGGGTGTCACAATTTGGTATCGAGCTTAGGATATGATCTCTCCAAGGAGATCGGGGAATAGAACTAGGAGGGGAGAGCGAATAAATCCTTCGCTAGTGTGTCCTACCTAAGCTTATTTGTTAGTTGGTCGATATATAGGGATATTATGTGATATATTGATTTCCTTAATTAACCCTTGTTTTATGGCGATGATTTGAGAATGTCGTTGAGAATATTAACAATGGAAATGAGACCAGTGGAGAGCGCTTTGTACTCACCAAACGAGGAGAACGTGCAACAAAGCAAGAATGTTCCTCCCATGAACAACACCACCACCGAGAAGATGATGAACGAGGGATGTTTAGAAGTTTTTGCGCAGCTTCATGCAAAATCGAGACGAGGAGACTCGTGTTCAAAATACGAGGAGGAAATGATAGCAATTCACGGGTTATCACAAACCCAAGCGCCTTCAAAGAGTTGGGACCACGAAATTTAAGGGAAAGCCGGATCCGATCATGGCGGCGGAAACATGGGTCAAGCAAATTACCAAGATATTCGATGTCTTGGGATGCACGGAGGAACGAAGGTTCCATTCGCCACCTTTATGTTCCGTGGCGAAGCGAGACTCACTGGTGGGAGTCTGTAAGCGCACTCCATCCAAATCCAGTACTTTTCAAAGCGTGTCTTGGGAAGCGTTTGAAACTATTTAATGACAAATACTTTCCGAAAGTGTTCGTCGTATGAAGGAAGTGGAGTTCATCGATTAGAGAAAAACAACATGGCGGTGTCTCTCGATGCGAGGCAAAGTTTGCGAGTTATCGAGGTTTACACCTCATTTGGTGGAGAATGAGGAACGATGACGCGATGTTTCTTAGAGGTTTGAAACCCGGCGATACGTCAATATCTCATTTCTCCTAAACTTTCTCTCTATTCGAGATGTTGTAAAAATGAGGGCTCAATTATTAGAAGCGAGATAACGAGTACGGTCAACCGAGGACCATAACCAAGATCGTGTATCGTAGATAGCGATCAATGTAATAATGATAACCAATGGAGAAAGAAACAGATGGATAAAAATGGTAACCACTCGGTGGTAATCATGGCTATGAAAATAGAAGAAGCGAGTCGGGGAGGAGATTTTAAAAAGAGGAGATTTAACAACGATCATGTGAAGACAGCGGTCTTGGCAAAGAATCGGTTCTAAGGGAGGAGAACGACCACCCATATATATGTTAAAATGCGGAAAAGAGGACATATTAGTCCAAACCGCCCACACAACATTTCAAGGTATGCTATAATTGTGGAAAGGAAGGACATGTCATTCGAGATTGTACGATATCGAAACCTAGTTCAATGGGGATGGTGACTCAAAAGATCGTCCCGAAAAGGCAAAGTCAACGATTCCGGAAGAGCGTTTGTTGTGATCGGTCAAAATGCGAGGAACCCAAACGAGGTGATCACGGGTAAGCTATTTATAAATTCTTGCGAAGTTTATACCTTACTTGATACCGGGTGCTACCCATTCATTTATCTCTCTGCATGCTCAATGTTTAAACTTAACTCGGGAGAAATTAGACTTTGACCTATCTATGGAAACTCCGTTAGAGAAACTTTCATCACATCCACCGCTTATAAATCTTGTTTGATTCAAGTTGGCACCATCGCCTTACCGTTGACCTTATCTCTTTAAAGATACTTGCTTTTGATGTGATTTTAGGGATTGATTGGTTAACTACTCATCATGCCAAAATTGATTGTTTTCGTAAGGTTGTTAGTTTTCATATTCCTAACCAACCCGTTTATGCAATTCAAGCAACTAAACCATTAAAATCAATCACCGCCATATCTAATCATAAAGCTATTCGTTTATTGAAAAACGGATGTCGAGCTTTCTTAGCCCATGTTATGGATTTGAATAAAGACATGTCAAATTTGAATAATATTCCTGTTGTTATTGACTTTCTGACGTATTTCACGAAGAACTTCTCGTCTACCCCGAACGTGAAGTTGAATTCTTTATTGATCTTGAACTCGGTACAAAGCCCATCTCTAAAACCCCATATCGAATGGCTCCTATTGAACTTCGAGAGTTAAAGGTCCAACTACAGAATTGTTGGACATCGATTTCATTCGTCCCTAGTACATCTCCTTGGGGTGCTCTTGTTTTATTCATAAAGAAGAAAGACGGGAGTATGCGACTTTTATTGACTATCGAAATTGAACCATGTCACCATCAAGAATAGGTATCCTCTACCTCGTATTGATGACTTGTTTGACCAAATTGTAAGGGCACAATTCTTTTCAAAAATCGATCTTCGCTTACGGATATCATCAATGAAGATTAGAATCGAGGATATTCCAAAGACGCCTTTAGAACTTCGATGCGGGCATTATGAATTCTTAGTCATGTCTTTGGACCGACTAATGCTCCTCTGCGACTTTCATGGATATGATGAACCAGTATTTAAGGAATATTTGGTTCGATTCGTTGTTGTTTTTATTGATGACATCCTCATATATTCCAAAAGTCGTGAAGATCATGAGCACCATTTGAAGTCGGTACTCCAAAGGCTTCGTGAAAACAAACTATATGCCAAATTAAAGAAATGCGAGTTACGGCGAGGAAGTAGCATTCCTTGGGCACGTGGTGTCGAAACATGGAGTATCTGTTGATCCGGCGAAGATTGAAGCAATCTGAAGTTGGAGCAACCAAAAGTCGGTGGATCAAGTCGTAGTTTTTGGGCTTAATTGGTTATTATCGGAGATTCGTGGAGGGTTTTCTCGAATCGCTACTCCATTAACCCAAATTTAACTCGGAAGGATACAAAATTGTTTGGAGCGAAGAATGCGAGAAGAGTTTCCAAGAGCTTAAGAGGAGACTTATTTTGGCACCTGTTCTAACAATAACATCTCGGTTCGGATGGATTTATTATCTCACAATGATGCTTCGGGCAAAGGGTTAGGATGTGTTCTCATGCAACGTGGGAAAGTCATAGCCTATGCCTCGCGACAACTTAAAAGAGTATGAGAGGAATTATCCTACTCATGATCTAGAGTTAGCGGTTGATCGTTTTTTTCCGCTTAAAGATATGGAGGCACTATCTATATGGGGAGAAAGTGGAGATATATTCGCACCATAAAAAGCCTTAAATATTTCTTCACTCAAAAAGAACTCAACATCGCGGCAATGACGTTGGCTCGAGCTATTGAAAGACTACGACCACACTATTCAATACCATCCCGAAAAGCGAATGTGGTAGTGACGCGTTGAGTAGAAGATCATATGCGGGAACGAGTGCGATGATGTCAAGTATACACATAGAGCCAACTTTAATAGAAAAAGTTAAGGTTGCTCAAGCCACCGACCCGGAGCTGATGCGTATGAAGAAGAAAGTACAAGAAGGAGCTATTCCTAAGCGAGAAATGATGAAGAAGGAATACTTGAGTCCACTCTGACTTTGTGTTCCCTAACAACTCGATTTGAAGTACAAGATTATGATGGAGGCACACAATACACCATTTGCAATCCATCCTGGAAGTACTAAAATGTATCGTGATCTTTGACATACATTTTGGTGGAACAATATGAAGAGAGAAATTGCAAAGTTTATCTCGATGTGTTTAACTTGTCAACGTGTAAAGGCGGAGCATCTTGTACCTAAGGGTCCGTTGCAACCACTTGAGATTCCGAAATGGAAGTGGGAACACATTACCATGGATTTCGTTACGGGTCTTCCTACGGTTTCTCAAGGCATCAATGCTATTTGGGTTATTGTTGATAGATTAACCAAGTCTGCTCATTTCTTGCCGATACGGGAAACTTATTCACTTGAACGTCTTGCTAGTATGTACGTGAATGAGATTGTGAGGTTGCATGGCATGCCTGTATCCATAGTTTCGGATCGTGACCCAAGATTCACTTCAAGATTTTGGGTTAGCTTGCAAAAAGCTATGGGCGCAGATTTTACGATTGATTCGGCATACCATCCTCAAACCGGACGGACAATCGAAAGGACTATTCAAACTCTTGAAGATTTATTAAGACTCTGTGTCCTAGACTTCAAGGGCAGTTGGGATAAGTATTTACCATTGGTGGAATTCTCCTACAACAACAGTTATCAGGCAAGTATAGGCGTGGCTCCATTTGAAGCATTATATGGACGAAAGTGTCGCTCTCCAGTATGTTGGGACGAGGTGGGTGAAGCAACACTGTTGGGACCCGAGTTGGTACGTATGACTACCGAAAAGATCCAAATGATTCGACAATGTATACAAACGGCACAAGATCGATAAAAGAGTTATGCGGATCTTCATCGAAAGGATGTGGAATTTAGTATAGGGGATCATGTATTATTGCGAGTTGCTCCATGGAAGGGAGTTACAATATTTGGGAAGAGAGGAAAGCTCAATCCACGATTTATTGGTCCATTTCAAATTCTTGACCGAGTAGGAAATGTAGCCTATAGACTCGCGTTACCTCCGAGTATGTCTCGTGTTCATAATGTGTTTCACATATCTGTACTTCGTAAATATGTGAAAGACCCGAACCACGTTATAGAGTTAGAACCGGACGAAATAGCCGAAGACTTAACGTATGAGGAGGTACCTGTCAAGATCTTGGATAGGAAGGAGCATGTCCTACGCGCAAAGGTCATACCACAAGTTAAAGTTTTGTGGAGGAATCATGCTATAGAGGAAATGACATGGGAATTGGAAACGAAAATGAAAGCGAGGTATCCTCACCTTTTCAAACACACACCGTACGTCGTCGATTTCGAGGACGAAATTTCATAAGGAGGGAGGTTGTAAGACCCCAACTTATTATTAATGAAATTTAATTTTCTCTATTTATTATTTTGAAATAGTAAGGGTTGATTTGATTAATGTGGATAATTAGGGGTAAGATCGCGAAATATTTCAAAATAAGCAAGTGGTTATAAAATATTCATTGTTGTTTGGGAATATTCGTTTGGTCGTGGAATATTCAATCTTTTCGGGAATATTATTGCATATGACGGCATGCGACCATGTGTGGGCCCCATAACGAAAGCGATTGGATGAAGAAAGCGACAAATATAAGTTGTTTAAAAATAGCGGCGTGGTTATTCACAGTTATCTTTGTTAAAATACCCTGGTTAAAAACACGAGAAGCACCGGTATTGCACCAATTGTTGATTCTTACGTAAGAAGGCACTACTCAATAATGGTTACGATAATTACCGCTTCAAAGATTTTATTGAGTTAATAATTCTTTGCGTTGATATTTTATATTCTTTGTTGTTTCAATAATTGTTATTACACAAGATTTTTTTCATTATCGAAGCAATAATTCATATTATCCTGAATAATATTATTAGATAACATTATTGGCAATGTCTAGAAAGTTCGTCTAAGGAGAGGTTTGGTCACCTAATTGCGCCGCCAAGAAGAAGAAATTCTTATTGAAAGCCCCTCTTCCTGAACCGCACTCGGTTGTCAATATTGTGATTCTAATAATATTATTTGTGAATAATTAATTATTGATTCATATGATGAGAAAAAATATTGATTTTATGTGGATATAGATGGAGAAAATTTTTATTGTGACAATTGTTGAAAATTGATATTTTATCTTTTTCTGATAAAATAATTCATTTAAATATATTATTATATGTTAATAATATAATAATGGTGATATTTTTACAACGAATGTGGGATATATGAGTATACGAGGAGGAAGAGTATTTTTGTTGCAATAAATGTTTAAAACATGTTAAACATGTCGGTGGACCCCATTTAATGATTGAAATTTGATTATAGCTTGTAAAATCCTCCGTTTGTGGATTTCGGTCAATTTCTATTTAGAATTTGGAAAAACTTTCTTCTGCAAAGTTGTAGAGAATTGAATTTCCTATAAAAATTCGCGAGATTCGAATTTTCTGATGAAAGGGCTATTTATTATGAATTATTAAAGTTCTGAAGCTCCGAAATAATTGATTTTTGGAAGTTTAAAATATTTTTAATTACAAAAACGTTTTTTGTGTTTGGTTAGCCTCATTAAACACATGCAAGTTGCTGAATTCAGATGGTTCTAGGTGCGTAGAGAATTTGTAATATATATAATATTATTATATTAAATTTTACTTTTGGTGTTCTAAGCAATTTCCTATAAATAGGGTGCTTAGGTTAGAATTGAAAATCACACCGTAAACTCAAGTTTTCTTTTCTATATTATCGAGTTTATTCTTGTGAGTATTTTGAGTATACTTTGAGTATTGCTATACGGTGCAAGTCCAAGTCATAGCCTATATCCTGTTTTAATTTAGAAGTCTTGATCTTTTCGAGGTAAGGGATGTTATTTTCTTCTCAAATGATATTATTTCTTCAATATCATTATCTTTGAAATATTGGTTGGAACTTTTTATCAAATTTGGAACTTTTCCATGCCGGTTACTATTCATGAGTTACTATTCACGAGTTACTATTCACGAGTACTATTCATGAAGCGTGAAGATGTTTTTTTTGGAAAATTTCTATCTTTTGGTGTCTGAGTTACTTATTCACGATACTCAAGACTATTCACATATCGACACTATTTCACCTAAAAAATAAAATTTCTTCTTTTTGTCCAAAATATCTATTACGGATACTAGCTTTGATTGTATCCATGTTTTGATCATTCTTGAATTTTACACCACTGCGATTATTTTTGAGGTATTTTTGGGCGTGAATAAAAAACAAAGTACGAATCCTTAATCCTTAATCCTTGTCATTTTGTTTCACCGGATTCGTTTCTTTAAAAATATTTTTCATCATCTTCATCTTAAATGATGATATTATGGAATATCTTTGGCACATGAGTGCAAAGATGAATGATTTCAAGAATATCTTTGGCCGGTTGTGCAAAGATGAGCAGTGTTTAGATGAACATGACCAATGATGAATATCTTTGGCTCAGAGTGCAAAGATGAATATTTGATTCCGGATGTATATTGATTGATGTTACGGGGATAAAGGATGAGCGATGAACTTTTAAATTCATACATAGAAGATAGTAGTTTGCATTCTCTACTTAACTCTTCTAATGAATTATTATTTCCGCTGCGAATATTGATTTAAAATTTGTTGTCTATTGTATTCTATTAGATTTTTCCCTGTTGAAGACTAACGATAATTTGTTGTATATTATCTTAGTCATAATATTCTTTACTGAGCTAGTTGAGCTCACCCTTTTCCTTTTTGTTCCATTTTTCTTCTCAGGAGGCGAGAATATAGCGAGTACGAGTCGGGGTATGGAATGAAGGTTTTAGAAAGAATTGTTTAGTAGTCCTCACCATTTTTGTAAAATAATGTATCAATAAATGTGATGAGGATTTATTTGAGTATAGATATTGTCTAGAAGATAATATTTGTATTCAAACTCACAGTTTTACGGTTGTAATAATAAAGTTGTAGTTGTTTCTGTACCATGTATTGACAACTCAGAATGGGTGATGTATACCTGTTTTGGGGGTGTCACACCCGGCTGCTACCGTATCTTGTACATTTATGCTGAAGACTCCTGCAGTTGATTTTGTTGATTTATTTGTTGAAGTCGGTCCTGTTATCGCCAATGTCGTGCTGCCTTTCCTCGTATTCGCATTCTTTGCCTCCCTTCACCTCCTTGGACAGTCTTTCTATTAGATTTGTAATATTCAAGAACGCAATCAAATTGCATAAATAAGCGGAAACGTGTAAAATCAGAGTTTAAAAAGTTAAAAACCATATATCCGGATCACTCTTTATGCACAATTATTAATTAAACGAAAAATGAAGAACAAGAATTATACCCTTGAAGATTCGAGCTTCCTCAGGTACAAGTTCACCTCCAATCCTCTTTCGCGTTCAACTTGAATCCACCAGGTTTGGTTCCTTCCTTTTATCAACGTTAGCCACCCAAGTGTTTGGCCTCTAGAGGTGATCCACCAAGGAAGAAAAAGATTCAAGAAGATGGGTGGTTGGCTAAACCCTAGTTTTTCTATCTCTATAGAAAAGGAGCCTACTCTCCAACTCTTGGAATAACGTAGTCTTGATATCTGATATAAGACTCCTCTTATAATGATATCAAGTAACCCTATTAAAAATAAAGTATTATTTAATTAAACCCTTTTAATTAAAGGGGCTCCCTAATCTTATTAGGGATAATTAATTAAACTCCTTTAACTAATTTTCCTTCCTAATCCAATTAGGAATAAATGAGAGTACTTATATTAAATTAATTCCTAAACTCTTTTAGAAATTAAAATAATAATAATAATTGTAATAATATTAATAAGACTCCTCTTATTAATTTATATTTAATATTTCTATAATATTAAATAATAAATATTAAGCTATTTAATTTATTCTATCACCATAGATTAAATTAAATATACATAACATATTATTACGATTATGCCATTAACTTCTTAAATAATTATTCTTCCTTTTATGGTTGACCCTTTAGGTTCTCCATATTAAACCGGTTGTGAATAAATAAATTAGAACAATTCTAATCTTATTTAAATAAATAAATTAAACAATTAATTTATTTAAATAAATAATATTTATTCTACAATAGGATAAGCCTCCACTAGCGATCAACGATTTTCTAGATAATATAGATTTCAACATTAATCATAAAAGAACCTTTGAGTAAATAGTTACAAAGATCTGATTCAATCCTTCCACCATACAATGTCCCAATTAAATATAAGACATGGAATTACCGTCAAGTCTTATTTTATTTAATTATATGTATTTCGACTCTTAAATGCACAACTCAAATAATGCAAATTAGAAACTCCTTTCTAATTTCATTCTACTTAAACCAAGGACTCTTAGGGTTGTCATTTATCGAATCACATAGGACATTTCTCTTCTTTAATAGTAGTGGTAGATTCTTTATTGATCATACATTATCTCCATGTACAACTTATTATACCCAAGCATACCCTTTGATATACCCTAAGGGTCTTAAGAAATAAGTCAAAGTATAACTCATCATACACAGATACTATGATGATCTCAAGTCCAAGGATCACTTGTACTTACTATCACTACAGAAATTCTATTGACGATCAAGTAAAACTCCATTAGGTTTTCCTTAGCGAGCCACGTTCAAAGAACTTATTCTCTAATAAGCACCTACATACTTGCTTTAGTGTCTCCATACAAATGATCATGAGATCAATCATCCTCATCCAATGAAAGCAAGCAACATTTGTACCAATCTATCGTGATTCACTAATCCCCAATTTAGTAATCCAATGATTGGGAACTATTTTAGTTTTAAGCTTTCTAAGAATTTAGATCTCATTAGAATGATCATCATCATTATTCTAAAAGCATTGCTTAAAACTATGGGTTTATCACATATTATAAAATAGCATCATGTAGATAATTAAAACCTTTAATAAATAAATACTTTTATTAATAAATGAATAAGATTGTTACAAAGTATATGCTTTATCATCAAACATGATTGGCTTGTGTGCATACTACTTTCAATCTCCCACTTGCACTAAAGCCAATCGCCATGGTATTTCATACCCTTCTTCTCTGCAAGTGACGATTATCCTGTCCATTGGATAAGCTTTAGTTAATGGATATGTAATGTTGTTCATGAGAGTCCACTATCTTTATAGTGATTTCCATCTTTCAATGATTCTAATAATCAAATGAAAGTGCCACAACACATGTTTAGATCCAAGATGAGACTTAGGAACTATTCCTAGTTACGTAATGAACTTTTAATCCAAATAATCAACTTGCGACTTCATTTATAGCTATATACTTTGTCTTTATCACTAAACCAAAGAATTCTTTCTTTGTTTGGAACCTTTCCAATTCAACGCACTGCTTGCTTCAAGATAACGCTTTTACCTTAAAGTGGATTTTCTCGTCATCTTGTCTCGTCTCGAAAAACTTGAGTCATTAAGCCCTCTAGTTTTAATTTAGACCCACCATGAATATGATCACATCCTTAGTGTCGGTTAAGTACTTTAAGATGTTTTTCACTGTCTCACAGCGAACTTCTCCAGAATATGACTGATCAACATCAGGTCTCGTATATTTCATTGCATACATGATTGTTACTCATGCGATCTCTCTTTTTGGAGTCTATGGGGACTATTAAGAGAGATACACTACATGGCTCATCAACATGAGACATCCCATGGAGTTTTCCATGTTAAACGACTTTAGCATCAAATGAATATACCTTCCTTGGGTTAAGCCGAACATCCTTTTAAATCTATCTATATAGATTTGTATCCCCAATAATAATGCTCTTCCCAAATCATTCGTAGAGGAATGTTTAGACAACTATATCTTTACTGGTTATAACATTAGTATGTCATTTCTTATCCGTAATATATCAACATATAATACTAGAAATTTCATGACGCTCCCACTGACCCTTTTGTACACACTAGGTTCATTCTTATTTTTGATAAAATCAAACTCTTTTGATTATTTCATCAAAATGAATGTTCCATTTTTGAGAGTGTCAACAACTCTTACCTCATCGTATGTAACTGGATCATCATCTTCTATGATATGTACCTCATCATCATCATCCATGATGAATCCATACCTCCCAGGTATCTTCGGTAATATTCCAGATTTACGATTCGGTTGTGGTACAATAGGTCCATCTACAGGTTCCTCTTATTTGACTTATAGTGTTTTGTGGTTCTTGAACTCTTCAAGATCTATTATCCTCCCACTAGCCCCTTCAATGATAAACATCTTTATCTTAAAAAGCAGCGTGTTTCACAATAAACACCTTTTGCTAAGCAGTATTATAGAACATATACCCTAAACTTACTTTAGGATGTCCCACAAATCGACACTTGTCAAATCTTGTCCCAAGCTTATCCTTTGAAACCTTTTCCATAAGTTGGACAACCCCTTATCTTAACATACTTAAGATTAGGAATCCTCCCTGTCCATAACTTTTATGGAGTCTTGGGGCCGAATTTTGAGGTTACCTTTTCGTAGATATGCAGCCATTTCTAGGACATGATCCTAGAAGGATACTGGAATGTCGGTAAAATCATTTTGGACCGTACCATGTTCAACAAGGTATGATTTTTCCTTTTAGATACATCAATCAATTATTATGTATCGAGAGGCATCCATTATGAGAAAACCATTTGAGATGATCTAGAAACTTATTGCACAAGTATTCCTTCCTTGATCCGATAAAAGAATCCTAATACTTTGCCAATTTGTTTCACTTTTGAATTCTTTGAACCTTTCAAATAATTCACACTTGTATTTCAGCAAATACACACAATCAACTCTTTGAATGATCATCTCCTTTTCTTATACTAGTTTGTTCAATTTGCAAAATATATTTTTCACGTAAGTCAAGTATACAAAATCCATTAAGTAATATTCGAGTTCTATACAAAACATTATTATTATAAATAGAACAACAATTGTTCTTAATTATAATACCAAAAATTTTATTGTCCAACAATAAAATAGAAATAATATTTCTAACAAGAACTAGAATACAATAACAACTTATTGACTTAATAGATTTTCCCGTAGGCATTGCTAAACTATAAGTTTTTATAGCTAATGTGGCAACCTTTGCTACATTTCTCGCACATAGGATTACTTATATTTGTTTAGCTTTTTACTTCTGCTTGGTCCCTTCATAAATCTATATTTATGATAACCAAAGTCGGTATCCAATACCCAAGTAGAACCTTGACTTAAAGAAAATTTTATTTTAAATCATGAATAAATTTGTATTTATAACCGAAACTTCACTAAGCTTCTTTTGGTTAGCCTCAGCAAGATGCTTCTTGCAATTTCTTTCTAGTGTCCAGGCTTATTGCAGTGGAAGCAAACTCCTTTGCTATTCGTATCAGTTTTGTTCTTATTATCCTTTGTTTTTGCCTTTCTATTTACCTTCTTCAAATCGTTCTTCTTTTTTAGAAGATCCTTTGGCCCCTACCAGTAAGACATGGTCTTTCTTGGTTGGAAAGTGACTCTCAACATTTTTCAACATGTTAAGCAAATCGTGAAGATATCTAGCTTGTTCATATGAAAATTCACAACAATTGTGAAAGGAGTCCGGGAGTGAGTGCAAGATCAAATCTTGGCTCAACTCTCCATCCATGACAAAACTAGTTGTCCTAATTGATCAATCAAATTGATTATGTTAAGAACTTTTGTCTATACTGCAGTGTCATCTGGTTATTCTAGATCGGAAGAGCTCCTTAGATATCTCGATATCTTTCGGTCCCTACTTTCCTCACCATCAACTACTTGATGTGCGGGAGTATAAGTAAGAAATCCATAGTTTCAAGTCGACGTTGAAGCTCGTTACTCATGGATGCGAGCATGATGCATTGAGCTAATCATGCATCATCTTGCCACTTTCTAAAAGTGGCAATCTCTTCCTCGAGGCATTATGCGCAACCATTGCGGGGATAGGCGATTAAGGACATAAGATAACTTTTCAAATATGAGAACTATTCTCAAATTCCTTAACCAATCCGTTTAATTGATTACGGTTAATTTAGCATCTAATATGCTTCGCAGATGATAGTAATTTTAGACATTGTAAAATTACAGTAAATGAATTTGTAATTAACAACATTTTAACATACATTCTTTTATTAATTACCAAAATAATTTAGGTCTTGTTTTAAATTGGTATCTCCTACTATTTTGTTCAAACTATATTACCTCACTTATATAGTTTGGCAAAATCTAATTAAAGATTTGCTAGTGAGAATAAGGATCCCATTTCAAATGTATATAGCCTTGTGGTGACACAACAAACTATATATAAATAAATAGGTAGACAACTTTTGTCAATTACATCAACTATGCAACTCCTTTTCTTTTTGCCTCTTAGATTATTTTGATCAAGTGGTGGCACATCCAATCAAAATTATCCAAGTTAAGTCCGACCTAGCACTCCATATATTCAAAAAGAAAAATATCATCCTTATAGTGACACAACAAAACAATATTGTTCAATTTTCTTTATAAGCATCAAATGTGATAAATTAACATCTTAAATACTTAATACTTGCCTTGTGGTGACACAAACAAACTCATATTAAATATTTAATACTCTATTAATTTTATCATGCTGTATTAATGCGTTCGATATTCCAAATATCTTTGAACGCTTAGGACTTAATATAAAAATTGAGGGTTTGTTATTAATTTGTTATAAACATGCGAAGCATGTTTGCATAATATATAATATATATATATATATATATATATATAGTATAACATGCACATATAGAATACTATATTCTACCCGGATTGATTATGGACTTTTATTCTAGTTTGGTTCACTAGAGCCACCAAGTGAACCAAAAGGTCAAACCCTAGGGTGCAAGAATTAATATTTAAATATAACTATTACATTTAAACCCGTGCTCCATTACAAAGGGTCTTCAAGCGCTCCTTGCTCCTTGATCTCTAATTCTTCAAAATTAATTCTAACTATTCCTATTACATAACTATTTTAAAATAAATAGAAACCTTGATCGCAATCGAGGGAAGTACATAGGAGGAGATAGAATTTACATTAAGAAAAATTAGAGAAGACGAGGCAATCTGTGAGACCCCATTTAATAAAACCCATACATTCATGCATCCAACTAAAATAAATTCCAATCACATTGGTCATTAGTCCATAATCAATCCCATTTATTATCATACATATCACCATATGCATCAATACATAACATTCATCGATGAATAATAAACATTCAATATATATATATATATATATATATATATATATTGATATCATTTAATGGGCAAATTTAGTTAGTATAAAATTTAATTTTGAATCAAAATAAACTCCTTTATTTTAATCCAAATTTAAATCAAAATAAAACTATTTTATTTTAATTTATCTAATTTTGAATAAAATAAACTATTTTATTTTAATCAAAATCTTTAATCAAAATAAACTCCTTTATTTTAATTAATTATGGAATTCAATTCCATGTAAAAAAAAACTTTATTAAAGGAAACACGGATTCTCTTTCCTATTCACAAATAAACTCTTTTATTTTGAATAATATGAAATCTTATTCCATATTTAAATAAACTCCTTTATTTAAGGAAATTAGGATTTTCTTTCCTATTCACAAATAACTCTTTTATTTTGAATAATATGAAATCTTATTTCATATCTAAATAAACTCCTTTATTTAAGGAAAGATGAAATTCAATTTCAACTCCAATTAGTTATCATGGAATCCAATTCCAACTCTAATTAGTTAGCATGAAATTAAATTTTAAAATTAAAATAAACTTTTTATTTTAATAATAAAATAATTGAGAATATTATAATATATGTATATACATATATATATATATATAATACCGTCCGTGTAGCATTTCTGAAGCATGTCACGTGAATCCTTGTTAAAGACTTAGTCCCTGTAAACATTTATATAATTCCTTTCATTGCAGAGAACTTTAATGAATCGCCTTGGGAAACTCCTTTATTTTAAAAGGAATCACGTTTTTAATTTTTCAAAAGGTAATCCTGTAAGATGTTATACCACGTGACAAGCTTCTCCTTTTTTCCGCGTGGCCACGTATTAACAGAAGTTGTTCACGTTTTTTTTTGTTTTTGTTTTTTTTATTTTTTTTTTGATTTCCGTGCAGGACCACTAATATTGCATGGCTGATGGCCTTGTGATGTGGGCGTGACTCACCTTGTAAACAAACCTCGACTTACAGGAAAATATGAATCACATAATATTCTCTTAACATGAATCACATGTTATTCATGTTAAATCACCCACGGATGAAAACAAAAAAAAAAACTTGTTTTCCGAAAAACCTTTTTTTCGGCAATATTTTTTTTTTTTTAAATAAATTTTATACAATAAAATTATGTCCAATTAAATTGTTCTAAACACATATCAATACACATATCAAATTAAAACAATTAATAATTCGCATAAAGGTTTGGCTCTGATGCCACTGTTAGGTTTGTAATATTCAAGAACGCAATCAAATTGCATAAATAAGCGGAAACGTGTAAAATCAGAGTTTAAAAATTTACAAACCATATACCCGGATCACCCTTTATGCACAATTATTAATTAAACGAAAAATAAAGAATAAGAATTATACCCTGGAAGATTCGAGCTTCCTCAGGTACAAGTTCACCTCCAATCCTCTTCCGCGTTCAACTTGAATTCACCGGGTTTGGTTCCTTCCTTTGATCAACGTTAGCCACCCAAGTGTTTGGCCTCTAGAGGTGATCCACCAAGGAAGAAAAAGATTCAAGAAGATGGGTGGTTGGCTAAACCCTAGTTTTTCTATCTCTATAGAAAAGGAGCGTACTCTCCAACTCTTGGAATAACGTAGTCTTGATATCTGATATAAGACTCCTCTTATAAAGATATCAAGTAACCCTATTAAAAATAAGGTATTATTTAATTAAACCCTTTTAATTAAAGGGGCTCCCTAATCTTATTAGGGATAATTAATTAAACTCCTTTAACTAATTTTCCTTCCTAATCCAATTAGGAATAAATGAGAGTACTTATATTAAATTAATTCCTAAACTCTTTTAGAAATTAAAATAATAATAATAATTGTAATAATATTAATAAGACTCCTCTTATTAATTTATATTTAATATTTCTAAAATATTAAATAATAAATATTAAGCTATTTAATTTATTCTATCACCATAGATTAAATTAAATATACATAACATATTATTACGATTATGCTATTAACTTCTTAAATAATTATTCGTCCTTTTATGGTTGACCCTTTAGGTTCTCCATATTAAACCTATTGTGAATAAATCAATTAGAACAATTCTAATCTTATTTAAATAAATAAATTAAACAATTAATTTATTTAAATAAATAATATTTATTCTACAATAGGGATAAGCCTCCCCTAGCGATCAACGACTTTCCGGATAATATAGATTTCAACATTAATCATAAAAGAACCTTTGAGTAAATAGTTACAATCTGATTCAATCCTTCCACCATACAATGTCCCAATTAAATATAAGACATGGAATTACTCACAAGTCTTATTTTATTTAATTATATGTATTTCGACTCTTAAATGCACAACTCAAATAATGCAAATTAGAAACTCCTTTCTAATTTCATTACGCTTAACCAAGGACTACTTAGGGTTGTCATTTATCGAATCACATAGGACATTTCTCTTCTTTTAATAGTAGTGGTAGATTCTTTATTGATTATACATTATCTCCATGTACAACTTATTATACCCAAGCATACCCTTTGATATACCCTAAGGGTCTTAAGGAATAAGTCAAAGTATAACTCATCATACACAAGATACTATGATGATCTCAAGTCCAAGGATCACTTGTCTTTACTATCACTCTCAGAATTCCTATTGACAATCAAGTAAAACTCCATTAGGTATTCCTAGCGAGCCATGTTCAATTGAACTTATTCTCTAATAAGCACCTACATACTTGCTTTAGTGTCTCCACACAAATGATCATGAGATCAATCATCCTCATTCAATGAGCAAGCAACGTATGTACCAATCTATCCGGATTCACTAATCCCCAATTTAGTAATCCAATGATTGGGAACTATTTTAGTTTTAAGCTTTCTAAGAATTTAGATCTCATTAGAATGATCATCATCATTATTATAAAAGCATTGCTTAAAACTATGGGTTTATCATATATTATAAAACAGCATCATGTAGATAATTAAAAACCTTTAATAAATAAATACTTTTTATTAATAAATGAATAAGATTGTTACAAAGTATATGCTTTATCATCAAACATGATTGGCTTGTGTGCATACTACTTTCACTTTCACCTTATGCTCCATTGATTTACAAATAAAGCACCAACTATACACTCTTGGATTGGGGCAGTTATGAGAGATATGTCCCTCCTGCCCACACTTATAGCACACAAACTTTCTTTTTAAACACACTCCCTGCCTAATTTCAGTATTATCAAAATTATCTCCTTTCATCGTATAGGTGGTAAAAGTTTTCTTTTGTCCCTCTATTACCCTAGTTATCACATACGCGTTAACGAGGTCAGTTGATCTTCTAGATCCTGGCAGTACGACGGCCTTGAAGCCTTTGAAATTCATCAATTGATTGTCTGGCTGATTTCCCGCGACTGGTATTCCATTATGCATAGTTTGAGCGATCACATTCGAGAAATTCTGTATCAGGTCTGGTTATTCTCCGATTTTGTTGACAGGTGTAGGGTTTCGGCACAGAAATGCACAGCGAAAATAGAAGAATTTAAACCAAATTCGAAACCCTAAACAGGATCCATGCGAAAAATAGTTAATTCAGTGGTTAGAAATTATACCGATTAAGAAAGCGATTAAACGATGCGGTCGAACCTCCAACGCCTTTCGAACGAACTGCGTCTCTACGGTATCCACATGAACGCTCCACAAATCTTCCTACGATCTGTAGAAGAAGGAATCGCTGTACTAGCCACCATGGATGAGGATTTTCGAAACTGTTTTCTCTAGTCTCTCTCTCTAAGAGCGGCTAGGGTTTTTGTTTTTGATTATTCTTTTAATTGGCTGCTATATAACATATATATAGTAGTTAAAAGGTATTAATCAAAACTTAATTTCATAAAATCCGAATTTATATATATATCTCTTAATTAAGTCTTACTTAATTAATATACATATATACAAATTATCCTTTTAATTTAAATTTGTGATTTAAATACTATTAATCATATTAATATATTTAAATCCTTAAAATTTAAACTAATTCCCTTTTAAATTACGTTCTATGTGTGTGACCCTATAGGTTATTATTACGTTGGCAATAATTTTAAAATCATATTATAAAATTATAAACAGTGAGCGGCATCTAGTAATGCATCATCTTCTATCCTTTAATTTCATTTTCGTCTCGGCGGCATTCTCATAAATTATTCTTTATTAACTTATTTTCTAAGCCTTATCGTATACGCTTAACATATAACACGAAATTTTTTACTCAAATAATCATGTACTCAAAATATTAGATTTTGAAATTTTTTTTACTGTATTAACCAGTGTTCAGATAAATAATTACTACCCACTTATTTCATTAATCCCAACATAGATTCCTATTCATAGCACTTGACATACCATAACACCTATTGCTTTAAACATCTGTTATCCCTTTGTGACTCAAAAGTCGGGAATCGCTGTCATAACTTATACAAAAGTTAAGAATATTATATTATACAGACATACCTATCACATACAAAACATAGAATTATACCTATTCAAGTAATACTAGTACTACTTATTTATTACGCCTCCACTAAGGATCAATTGCTTAGTAATCCGTCTATTCCCATTATCCTCAATAATCCATTCACACCTAACTATACCTAGTTCATCCAACTTACCATACATTATGAGTTTAAGAACTCGACATTGACCACATATTCTTTAACTATACTTTACCTATCAATTATACTATCGTTTCTGGGTCTGATACTACACTTTTCAAATCAACCACCTCTTTAAGGTAGCTTTCAATGTGAGCCTCTATTTCAGCTATTGGCTTTGATATTGGCTCGGTTATGGAGATCGGCTCCATCTTTACAATCTGAGGGTATTCTAATTCTTTTCTATCTGACATCTACACACCTAAGTTATCCTGATTATCAACTAATATATACACACATCAAATAACAGTTTTATACAAGTTATCTTTTATTTTGTTTGACAATGAATTTATTCAATTCATCTTCTTTAAAACTCTAGATGAGTTATTTGTATTTTCAATATTTCCCTCTATTCTAAGGTTATAGCCTAAGGTCTAACCCACCTAAGGTTTCTAACCCTAAAGCTCTGATACCAACCTGTAACGCCCCCAAATCCGGGTACTTGAAATCCAAACTCGGTGCTTCACGATACCATTTCTAGGAGCGGAATAATATTAATAATAATAACAATAATATAAAAATCAAACTTAATTTTCATTTATTAGAGTCTAATCCCAAGTACGCGACCTTTAAATATTCATTTACATGATACTTAATAGGTATCATTGTCTTAATAAAGTAATACAATTACATAGAATACCAAAAATCTTATTCTGTTTGCTTTCCTTTTCCTTTGTATCTGCATGACCCTTCAGGTTGATCACGATTGGCTGAAAATATTTAAATTAAGCAAGGATGAGCATTTGAGTGCCCAACAAGTAATATCAATTATAATTATATTTAGCTGAAAGGATTAAATATTTTCTTTATACATCACTTCTACAATGATTCAATAGTTGTGAAGTAAACTGATCCGATAATAATAACATAACAATTCTATCTCAAATTTTTAAAACTACGTATTGACTATAAAAGGGGTTTAAGTGACATGTTATGAACATTGTTTTAAATTTTTGATAAGGTTTAGCAGAACTTCATCTGCAAATCGCCATAACTTACGGGCGCGAGGTTGTACTTCCCATGTGCCCTGTATTGATCAATACTACATTGCAAGAACGATGTTATCGTTCACTCTGTCATCACTTGGTAGCGTAAAAGTTTTCCCGATCGGGATGTTCATACTTTATGCGGAATCCAACCAAAACAATTTGATTGGATACAAAAAAGGTTATATCATATTCAACGATATTTCTAAATCGTGTCTAGTGATCAAATAAATTTAAAGCGGCTTATATATATATATATATATATATATCAACATGAGTTTAACTACAATGATTATCTAAATGAGGACACTTGTATAACCATATTTTGAAATTAACGAACAATATATATATATATATATATATATATATGAGTTATATAATATAATATCATGTTGATAAACAATGATCGGATATAATATATACGACAATAGGGTTAATAATATAGTACAATAATAATATAAATCTGAATCTTCTTACTCATGTCCATTGCATAAAGGAAATACAAAGGTAGGATACTTGCCTGATGCGCTGCTTACAATTCGCAACTTAGTTTTATCATTTATATCACGACCTATCATTAATCAAATCATTCGTTCGATTGGAACAATATACTATAACACATAGTACTGCATTTCGCAGTCAGCACATAACCTAATCACAGTATCACACATGTTCCACAACCATTGAATCACAAATAAACACATATCAAATCAAATTATCTAAGTCCAGATTAATTTCTGAAACATGTCGGTGTATCGACAGCTTTATCGGGTGATTATCGAGTCTAAGACTCTATCCTGAAGTTTAATATCTGTATGTATCAGTCATATTATTTTTAAATGACTTATAATAATTTTTAAATATTTAATATTAATTATCATGAATTTCCAAACACTGGAATCATTATTAAATGATTTAAATATTGAATAATTCGATTATCATTAATAATTAATTAATATAAAATTATTAATGAAACTATTGCCAAAATATTAAATTTATTTATAATTACCATTAATATTTAAGTATTAATGTATTAATTATCAAAATATTAAAGTCATTATTTATAACTTAAAATATTTTTAATTCATTTATATCTTTTTAAATGATTTTTAAATTAATAAAACCATTTTAAACTATTTATTTAATATAATTATTAAATAAATTTAATATCATTAATAATAAATTAATAATCATTAATATTAAATTATTAATGAAATTATCCTTTAAATATTAAAAGTTATATTTTATAACTTAAAATATCTTTAAACACTTTATTTTCATTTAAAATGATTATTATAATATTAAAATCATTTTTAAACTAATTTATTTAATATAATTATTAAATAACCTTAATATCATTAATAATAATTAATTAATAAAATTTACCTTTAAATATTGAAAGTTATATTTTATAACCTAAAAATATTTTAAATGCCTTATTATTATTTAAAATGATTTTAATAAAATAAAATCATTTTAATTTATTTATTTAATTCATTTATTAAATAACTTATAAATCATTAATATTAATTTATTAATGAATTTCATCACAAAATATAAAAGTCATTAAAATAACTTAAAATAATTTCTTATATCATTATATAATTTTAAATGATTTTTCATATATTAACATCATTTTAAATAATTTATTTAATATTATAATTAAATAAATTAAATACTTTTAATATTCCAAAATATTAATTATTTATGAAATATATTTAAAATAATTAAAACTAATTTTCAGGACCTTAAAATAATTTTTAATAATTTATTTTGTATTTTTAATAATTAAAACTAATTTTTCTATTTATTTAATTAAAATAATTAATTTTATTAATAAACTGTCGCTAAATGACCCTATAGCGACGAAGCTGTCGATATAGGTGTTCTTGAGTCGTTTCTTGAGCTACACGTAAAACCCATTACGATTAACGAGGTAAATGGGTTTGACCAACCATAGATTTTAAACTGTGATGATTCTGGGCATGATTGTAAGACCTAAACTTTTATGAATAAAGATGAATTTTCTATAAATATCATTTTTGAATATTATGGAATGAATTTGATATAATGTTATAGTTGTGGGTAATATTTATAAATTTTGCAAAGTAACACAAGTTGTTATATAATATTCGATTGGTGGGGGAATATTCATTTTAACAGGAATATTCGTACAACGGCACAATCATTGGTGGACCCCACAACGGAATTATTATCGGATTGAGAAAACGACAAAAATACTTTATGAAAACAACGACGGAATTTTTACCGTGAACTGTTGAAACACGGTGTTAAAAGTAAAGAATAATGTCTGGCATCAGTTGCAAGAGTAGCACGGTATTGATTATTGATGCTTACGTGAGAAGTCACTCAGTTTTGTTCAATTATTTCTACAGTAATTGCTGCATACTATTTCACGTTATTTGATTCAATTATTGTCGATATTCTATATATATTATTAAATCAATAATTGAGACGACAAAGTTATTAATATTATTATTTGCAATATTAACGATGTCTAGAAGTTCTGTCAAGGAGAGGTTTGATCACCTAATTGCGCGCCAATAGGGAGAAATCTTTATTGGAAAGCCCCATCTTTCCTGGGAACGACCTGGTCGATTAATATTGTGAATTATAATAATGATAATAAATATTGTTAAAAATATTGAGGTGTTTTTATGAAGTATTTATTGGACCCCCCAGTTACCCATTTTTTCAAAATAGTCGATAGAGTGTATATATATATATATATATATATATATATATATATATATATATATATATATATATACGCCCCAAAATAGGTATCAACACCCATTCTCGAGTCGTCAAAATACATGATACAGAAACAACTACAACTTTATTAATACAACATAAAAAAGCGTGAGTTTAAATACAAATATTGTCATCTAGACAATATCCACACTCAAATAAGTCCTCATTACAATTATTAATACATTATTTTACAGAATAGTGAGGACTACTAGAACCACTTCTAGAACCATCATTGCACACCCCGACTAGTACTCGCTACATTCTCGCCTCCTGAGAAGAAAAATGAAACAACAAGGAAAATGGTGAGCTCAACTAGCCCAGTAAAGAACATTATGACCAAGATAATATAGAACAAATTATCGTTAGTCTTCAACAGGGAAAAATCTAATAGAATACAATAGACAACAAGTTTTAAATCAATATTCGCAGCGGAAATAATAATTCATTAAAAGAGTTAAGTAGAGAATGAAATCTACTATCATCTATGAATTTAAAAGTCCATCATCGATATTTTATCCCTGTAACATCAATCAATATATATTTGGAATTAAATATTCATCTTTGTACTACAGGCCAAAGATATTCATCAGTTGGTCATGTTCATCTAAACACCTGTTCACCTTTACACTACGGGCCAAAGATATTCATCAGAAAATCATTCATCTTTGCACTACATGCCAAAGATATTCAGTAATATCATCATTTAGGATTGAGGATGATAAAAAATATTTTAAAGAAAACGAATCCAGTGAAACAAAAGAATAAATAGTAAGGATTCGTACTTCAAATAATCCAAGTTCAAAAATACTTCATAAATAACCAGAATGGAGTAAAATTCAAGAATGATCAAAACATGGATACAATCAAAGTTATTATCCATAATAGATATTTTGGATAAAAAGAAGAAAATTTCATTTTTTGGTGAATAGTGTCGTATTCGTGAATAGTGCCGTATACGTGAATAGTAACTCCAACACTAAAAGATAGAAATTTCACAAAAAAAAATCATCATGCTCCGTGAATAGTAACTCGTGAATAGTAACTCATGAATAGTAACCCCGACATGAAAAGTTCCAAATTTGATAAAAAGTTCAAACCAATATTTTGGCATAATGATATTGAAGAAATAATATCACTTACGAAGAAAATAACATCCCTTACCTCGAAAGAATAGTACTTCTGGGTGGAATACTGGGTATAGTGCTGAAGGGAACTTGCACCGTATAGAAACACTCAAAGTATCAAAATACTCACAAGAATACGCTCAATATATCGAGAGAGAAAGAGAGAGAAGATTTCAGTTTCTGGTGTGATTTTTAATTCTAACCTAAGCACCCTATTTATAAGAAAATGCTTAGAACACCAAAGTAGAAAATTTAATAAATTAATAATATAATTTTCTTAATTTCCTTAGCACTCGTTCCTGCATATGATCTTCTACTCAATGCGTCAGCTACCACGTTTGCTTTTTCAGGATGGTATTGAATAGTGTGGTCATAATCTTTCAACAGCTCGAGCCAACGTCGTTGCCGCATGTTGAGTTCTTTTTGAGTGAAGAAATATTTGAGGCTTTTATGGTCTGAATATATCTCCACTTTCTCCCCATATAGATAGTGCTTCCAGATCTTTAAGCGCCAAAAACGATCGGGCCGCTAACTCTAGATCATGAGTAGGATAATTCCTCTCATATTCTTTAAGTTATCGCGAGGCATAAAGCTATGACTTTCCCACGTTGCATGAGAACACATCCTAACCCTTTGCACGAAGCATCAGAGATAACAAATCCATCGTAATCGGATGGTATTGTCAAAACAGTCTTAGAAATGAGTCTCCTCTTGAGATCTTCGAAGCTCTTCCCACATTCTTTGCTCCATTCAAATTTTGTATCTCTACGAGTCAGCTCCGTTAATGGAATAGCAATTCGAGAATATCCTTCAACGAATCTCCGATAATAACCAACTAAGCCTAGAAAGCAACGTATTTTGATTACCGACTTAGGTTGCTCTCAACTGTAACTCATATCCCAACCTTGGATAGCACGTCACAATGACACCTATCAGTTTACTATCGCACGAATATGGCGTCCCCTACGAAGAGTCTAGTTTCGGTGCATTCCACAAAAGAAGTCAGCAGATAGAGGCTCGGTTATCAACTTCTATAGTTGGGTTTTTAACTCCTGAAGTTCAATAGGAGCCATTCGATATGAGATTTTAGAAATGGGTTTTGTACCAGGTTCAAAGTCGATACAAAATTCAATATCACGCTCTGGGAGTAGGCCAAGAAATTTTTCAGGAAATACGTCAGGAAATTTACTAACAATAAAAATATCATTCAAATCTGATGTATTTTTGTTCAAGTCCATAACATGGCTAAGAAAGCTTGACATCCATTTTTCAATAAACGAATGACTTTACGGCTTGATAAGAAAGAGTTTGACTTCAATGGTTTGGTTGCTTAAATTCGAATAACAGGTTGCTTAGGAATATGAAAACTAACAACCTTACAAAAGAAATCCACCAGAGTGGTTGCCGCTCTTGTCCGTATTTTTCTTTCTCCGCTGGTTATCATTGTTCTGATGACTACTGTCACCGGTATGATCCTGGTTGTGGTCCCTCAATTGACCGTACTCGTTATCTCGCTCTAATAATTGAGCCCTGTTGACAACATCTGAATAGAGAGAAAATTAATGAGAAATGAGATATTGACGTATGCCGGGTTTCAAACCTCTCAAAACATCCGCGTACGTTCCTCATTCTCCACCAAATGATGTGCAAACCGGATAACTCGCAAACTTCGCCTCGTCTTTGGGACACCGCTATTATATTCTCTAGTCTAATAAACTCTACCTCCTTCATATGATGAATACTTTCGTGAAAGTACTTGTCATTGAATGTTTTTTGAAATGTCTCCCAAGACATGCTGAAAAGCAATTTGGATGGGTACGCTTCACGCACTCTCCACCAAAGAATCGCTTCGCCACGGAACATAAAGGTGGCGAATGGAACCTTCGTTCTCTCCGTGTACATCCCAAGACATCGAATATCTTGGTAATTTGTTTAACTCACGCTCTGCGCTTTGATCGATCTCGCTTTCCAATAAATTCGTGGTCCCAACTCTTTGAATCGCTTGCGGTTGTGACAAACCGTGAATTGCTATCATTTCCTCCTCATATTTTGAACACGAGTCTCCTCTCGCCCGATTTTTGCATGAACGACAAAAAGCTTCTAAACATCCCATCATTCATCATCCCTTTCGATTAATTGTTGTTCACATGAGGAACATTTCCAGCCTGTTGCACGTTCTCCTCGTTGTTGAGCACAGGTGTCTCCACGGTCTCATTTACTCCACTGTTAATATTCTTAGTCGACATTCTCAAATACTGCCATAAAACAAGGGTTAATTTAACAAATTAACATATCACATAATATCCCTATATTATGACCGACCAATAATAAGCTTAGGTAGGACACATTAGCGAACGATTTACTCGTCTCTCCCCTCCTAGTTCTATTCCCCGATCTCCGCCAGAGATCATATCCCTAAGCTCTGATACCAACTGTGATGCCCCCAAAATAGGTATACAACACCCATTCTGAGTCGTCAAAATATATGGTACAGAAACAACTACAACTTTATTAATACAACATAAAAACTGTGAGTTTAAATACAAATATTGTCATCTAGACAATATCCACACTCAAATAAGTCCTCATTACAATTATTAATACACTATTTTACAGAATAGTGAGGACTACTAGAACCACTTCTAGAACCATCATTGCACACCCCGACTAGTACTCGCTACATTCTCGCCTCCTGAGAAGGAAAATGGAACAACAAGGAAAAGGGTGAGCTCAACTAGCCCAGTAAAGAACATTATGACCAAGATAATATAGAACAAATTATCGTTAGTCTTCAACAGGGAAAAATCTAATAGAATACAATAGACAACAAGTTTTAAATCAATATTTGCAGCAGAAATAATAATTCATTAGAAGAGTTAAGTAGAGAATGAAATCTACTATCATCTATAAATTTAAAAGTCCATCATCAATATTTTATCCCTGTATCATCAATTAATATATATCTGGAATTAAATATTCATCTTTGCACTACAGGCCAAGATATTCATCAGTTGGTCATGTTCATCTAAACACCTGTTCATCTTTGCACTACGGGCCAAAGATATTCATCAGAAAATCATTCATCTTTGCACTACATGCCAAAGATATTCAGTAATATCATCATTTAGGACTGAGGATGATGAAAAATATTTTAAAGAAAACGAATTCAGTGAAACAAAAGAATAAATAGTAAGGATTCGTACTTCAAACAATACAAGTTCAAAAATACTTCATAAATAACCAGAGTGGAGTAAAATTCAAGAATGATCAAAACATGGATACAATCAAAGCAAGTATCCATAATAGATATTTTGGACAAAAAGAAGAAAATTTCATTTTTTGGTGAATAAAGGTCGATTAAGTGAATAATTAGGTCGATACGTGAATAAGTACCAGTATACGTGAATAGTAACTTCGATACACTAAAAGATAGAAATTTCACAAAAAAATCATCATGCTTCGTGAATAGTAACTAGTGAATAGTAACTCACGAATAGTAACTCGTGAATAGTAACTCATGAATAGTAACTCATGAATAGTAACCTCGACATGAAAAGTTCCAAATTTGATAAAAAGTTCAAACCAATATTTTGGCATAATGATATTGAAGAAATAATATCACTTACGAAGAAAATAACATCCCTTACCTCGAAAGAGTAGAGATTTACATTTGGAATATCTGGGTATAGCAATGAAGGAACTTGCACCAGATATAAGCAACACTCAAAGTATCAAAATACTCACAAGAATACGCTCAATATATCGAGAGAGAAAGAGAGAGAAGATTTCAGTTTCTGGTGTGATTTTCAATTCTAACCTAAGCACCCTATTTATAGGAAAATGCTTAGAACACCAAAGTAGAAAATTTAATAAATTAATAATATAATTTTCTTAATTTCCTTAGCACACCACACCAGCTGATTTCAACAATTAACATGTGTCACTCAAATGGAAAAAAACTTTTTTCTTAATAAAAATAATTAAAACTTCCAAAAATCAATTATTTCAGAACTTTGGAACTTCAATAATTCATAATAAATTGCCCTTTTATCAGAAAAATTCGAACCACATGTCTTTTCCATAGGAAATTTCATTATCTACAACTTTGTAGAAGAAAGTTTTTCTAAATTCCAAACAGAAATTGACCGAAATCCACAAACATGCGATTTTACAAGTTATAATCAAATTTCGGTCAAGAATTGGGGTCCACCGACACACAAAACATGTGTTAATAATTTAATGCCACAAAATACTCTTCCTCCTCATATACTCATATATCCCATATTCATTGTAAAAATATCACCATTAATATATTATTAAAATAATATGTTTAAATGAATTATTTTATCAGAAAAAGATAAAATATTAATTTTCAACAATTGTCACATTAAAAATTTTCTCCATCTATATCCACATAAAATCAATATTTTCCTCATCATATAAATCAATAATTAATTATTCACAAATAATATTACGTAATCACAATAACGAATGACCAGTGCGCTTCCTGGAAAGAGGGGCTTTCCAATAAGGATTTCTCCTTACTAGCGCACAATTAGGTGACCAAACCTCTCCTTAGACAGAACTTTCTAGATATTGTCAATAATGTTATCTAATAATATTATTCAGATAATATGAATTATTGCTTCGATAATGGAAAATACTTTGTAGTGATAATTATTGAAACAACAGTAATATAGAATATCAATGCAACAATTATTGAATCAATAAAATAAAATACTGAACAGTAATTACTATAACAATTATTGAGTAGTGCCTTCTTACGTAAGAATCAATAATTGGTGTAATATCGTGTGCTACTGTACAACAATGCGTATTATTGTGTTTTAACCACCGGGTATTCCAATAGTATTAACAGTAACAACTGCGCCGTTATTTATAAACAACTTATACTTGTCGTTTTCTTCATCCAATCGCTTCCGTTATGGGGTCCACACAAGGTCACTGCCATATAACGAATATTCCCCGACAAAGCAAGAATATTCCACGACCAAACGAATATTCCCCGACAACAATGAATATTTTATAACCACTTGCTTATTTAAAATATTTGCGCATTTTACCCACAACTAACCACATTAATCAAATCAACCCTTACTATTTCAAAGTAATAAATAGAGGAAATTTAATTTTATTTATAATAAGTTGGGGTCTTACAATATATATATATATATATATATATATATATGTATGTATGTATGAAAAGGACTTGTGTGGGTAGAATTTGAAAATGTGTGTGTGTGTACCGTGTGTGTAAGTTGAAATAATGGTGGTGGTGGGAAAGTGTTTCTGATGATAGTGATAGGTGGGTGAAATGTGGATGGTTTTGTTAAAACCATGTGTTATATATATATATTATTTTATTTTTTTTATTTTAGTTGAGGAAAGCTTTGAAATTCAGACGTCCAAATTTTTTTTCCTCCCGTGAGTGATTCGTTTGATTTCTGTACTGTGCGTCCGTGAAAATTTTTCTAAACAGTACCCCTTCAATTCTCCTATAAATAGGATGCTTATTTAGAATTGAAAATCACACCAGAAGTTCAGAGAATCCTTCTATAATCTTGAGCGTATTTCTTTAGAGTTTTAAGAAGCTTTGAGCGTAGTGAAAGTTTTCTTCAGGAATATCCTCGCCCTACCAGTCGGAATACTCTTCTTTTACGGTAAGGGATATTATTTGTTGTACTTGTAAGGGGTATTATTTCTTTCTTCTTCATGAAGAGAACTTCTGTTATTCCATTCTTTATCATTATGTTGGAATAACCTGTCTATGCGAAGTATCGCATACATGGTGAAATTCTTCTGTTATTCCATTCTTTATTATTCTGTTGGAACATCTTGTCTATGCATTTACGCATGACCTGGTTCCGTCCTTTATTATTCTATTGGAACATCCTGTCTGTGAGGTTTACGCATGACTTGGTTTCGTTTTTTATTATTCTGTTGGAACATCCTGTCTGTGCGGATTACGCATGACCTGGTTCCATTCTTTATTATTTTGTTGGAATAACCCGCCATGCGGTAATCCACATATAAAGTCAGATCATTTCCACAATTTAATAAGGAATGAATACACAGGATCATTCACCATGCATGTGGTAATCCACATAGACAGGTTATTCCAACAAAATAATAAAGAATGAAATAACAGAAGGATCACCATACGTCGATAGATAGATCGCACCGGCAGGTGTTATTCCCAATGTAATAATAAATAATAGAACCAGTCCCACGTAAATGCAGCATGTGATATTCCGGCTGAATAATAAAGAAATGTATATTAGTAGAATTTCACCATGTATGTGGTACTTCACATAAATGTATTATTCCAATGTAATAATAAGAATGGAATAATGTAAGAATTTCACCAAGTATAGGGTATCCATGATATCAAAAGTTATTCCAATGAATAATAAAGAATGGAATAACAGAAGTTCTCTTCATGAATAAGAAAGAAAGAATACCCCTTATGAGTACAACAAATAATATTCCATACCTTAGAAAAACTGAATACTGAAGTAGTGAAGTAGCATAATACTTTTCTTCTTTCTCTCTATAGTTTCTCTCTCTAGAGTTTCAATGAATTCGTAAGAAATAATGAAGGAATGAGCTTCTATTTATAGGAGAATGGACTGAATAGTAACTAATTCATGAACGGTCCAGATTGATTTACTTTTAAACGAACGGTCCATATTGGTTTACTATTAAAACTTAAAACAACGGTCCATACTGATTTACTATTAAAACTTTAAACCAGCGATCCATATTGATTTACTATTATAACTTTCCACCAGCGGTCCATATTGATTTACTATTATATCTTCAACTAACGATTATTCAAAAAATTAGCACATCTCCTCATGGAATAATATTGTACCCAAAAATGATTTGGACCGAACAGAAATATATTTTACGGGTGAATAGTACCCCGTGAATAGTAATTCGTGAATAGTAACTCATGAATAGTAACTCGGGAATAGTACTCCGACACGAAAAGTGTCCCGAATACCCAATTGAACAATATAACCTCCAAACATCAATTATACTAACACAAATAAGTCCAACACAATGGAACTATAAAATTCATCTTTAATCAACACAAACTTATTCATCATTAATATTATAATTCACAATATTTAATAACCAGGTCGTTTCCAGGAAAGAGGGGGCTTTTGTGAGACCCCGAATTTTATGAAATAAAAGTATTTAATTTTTCTATTTTGGTAAATAGTTAAATTGATAAAAGTTTAAAGTTAAGGGTAATATATGAATTTTTTTTCAAAGTAAGCAGGTTGATATAAAATATTCATTATGTCGGGGAATATTCGATTAGTCGGGGAATATTCTTTTTGTCGGGGAATATCCGTATAACTATGATAATCATTGGTGGACCCCATTAACGGAATTATTATTTGGATTGAGAAAACGACAAAAAATACTTTATGAAAATAACTATGGAAGTTTTACCGTTAACTGTTGAAACACCCGGTGTTAAAAGTACAAAGAATACTGCTGTGGTTGTATAGTAGCACACTAGATTGATTATTGATGCTTACGTGAGAAGTCACTCAGTTATACTCAATTATTGCTACAGTAATTGTTGCATCATATCTCTCATACTATTGATTCAATTATTGTCACAATATCATTTGTATAATATTTTATATTAGTAAATCAATAATTGAGACGAAAAAGTTATTCATATTATTATTTATAATATTGACAATGTCCAGAAGTTCTGTCAAGGAGAGGTTTGGTCACCTAATTGCGCGCCAATAAGGAGAAATCCTTATCGAAAAGCCCCCTCTTTCTTGGGAACGACCTGGTTGTTAAATATTGTGAATTATAATATTAATGATGAATAAGTTGTGTTGATTAAAAATGAATTTTGATAGTTCCATTGTGTTGGGATTATTAGTGTTAGTGGAAATCGACATCTATTCCGATGATAATTGATGTCTAGGGGTTATATTGATAAATCGGGTAATTTTATCGGATAAATGAGCAATTAATTGCTACTAATTCACATACTTATATAACTATTTGTTCACATGTGTGTACTATTGAATCACATTATTTACTATTAGGGGAGTTGGTGCAAGATTGATAATACTTGCATGACTAAGTTAAAAATGGAGGTATGTAGAGGAGGTAATGTCTCGTAATTCATATTTTTCACATGATTATACTATTGATTCACATGATTGAACTATTGATTCACATTATTTACTATTAGAGGTGGTGGTGCAAGTTTGATAATACTTGCAGGACTAAATTAAAAATGAAAGAAAAATTTGAGGTATTGTATTGTAATTTTTCGAGCCCCAAAGCGTGCAATTATCGAAACTATATTTTTCTATAAATAGAAGCTCATTCCTTCATTATTTCTTACGAATTCACTGAAACTCTAGAGAGAGAAACTATAGAGAGAGTTCTTCTTCTATAATCTTGAGCGTATTTCTTTAGAGTTTAAGAAAGCTTTGAGCGTAGTACAAGTTTCTTCGAGTATATCCTCGCCCTACCAGTCGGAATACTCTTATTTCAAAGGTAGGGAATATTATTTGTTGTACTCGTAATGGGTATTCTTTTATTCTTATTCATGAAGAGAACTTCTGTTATTTCATTCTTTATTATTATGTTGGAATAACCTGTCTATGCAAAGTACTACATACATGATGAAATTCTTCTAATATTTCGTTCTATATTATTTTGTCGGAATATCCTGTCTGTGTGTTTACGCCGGACCTGGTTCCATTATTTATTATTCTGTCAGAATATCCTGTCCGTGTGTTTACGTCGGACCTGGTTCCATTATTTATTATACTGTCGAAATATCATGTCTGTGTGTTTACGCCGGACCTGGTTCCATTATTTATTATACTGTCGAAATATCCTCGTCATCGAAAGCGCTTACGGGACCGGTTCCATTATTTATTATTCTGTTGGGAATAACCTGTCTGTGCGGTCTCTATCACATGCATGGTGAATCCTTCTATTATTCCATTCTTTATTATTCTGTTGGAATAACATGTCTATGTGGATTACCACATGCATGGTGAACGATCCTTTGTATTTCATTCCTTGTTAAATTATGAAAATGATCTGTTTACGTGGATTATGATAAAAATCATAATAAAAGAATTCGACTAATGAAAATCATGGATATATGTGGTATTAGTAAGTGTTATGATGAGTTATGTTGGTTATTATGTGAAAACATGAAAGTTTCTTAGAAATCACAAAGAGTTGAAAAGTCAGATTTTGGTGAAAATGGAACATGAAATTCAATTGACCATATCTCCTATTATATTTCGAATTTTTGAGTGTGGTCAAGTTCTAGAGTTAGGTCTATGAGTTTTGTCACTTATCCAAGTGGAATCATTGGAAAAAGTGTTGTAGATTTTCGTGTGGACTGATTTTAGCAAAGTACGAAAAATTGTAAAATATAAAAAAGGCTACTGCCACGATTTTAAAAGGGCTTTTTCGGCCACTTAATTTATGATAAAAATTCTGGCCTTTTGGGACATGAAAGTATATGGTATAAAGTACCTCCTGTCCAAAAATGAGCTCATTCCGACTTAAAATGAGCAAGTTATGACCATTTTAATATTTAGGTTTTTTCGACGAAAAACGCTATAATCGGAGTTCTATAACTCCGATGACCATGAAATTTAAACTGGAAGCTCACGTTAACATGTGTAAGATCCTGCCAAGATTTGGAAATTTCTGGAGTTAACCATGAGGTAGCTAATTTCTTAAGGAATTAATAAGAAATTGATTTTTGAAAAATAGTAAATGAATTTTAAAAATGTCAAGAAAAATATATGTTCAATACGGGACTATATTATGCTAAATCCTAGAAAATAATAATTTTTGGGACTGATTTGATATTTTTCATGAAAATAGTTAGCTACGAACATATGAATTAAATATGTTATATGGAGTTGAAGAATTGGTAAATAAGATTTTATGGCTTGGAAATCCTATATAAGGTATATGCAGATTTTTTATGAGTAATTTGATTATTGGTGATGAAATCTTATGAGTATGACATTTTTGAATGATTAAATGCATTATTTGGAAAAGTGTAAACAATTAAATGTAATTGTTTATAAGTTTAAGAAGTGATTAAAATATTGTTATAGTATTAACACTATTAGATTATGATTTTATTAAGTAATTGATAATGTCCGGATAAATTTAAAGTCTTTAATATTTATCCTTGATTTAGTTTGATTAATGCTTATAATATTGTCATCATCCTCATATTTATATTATGTTGAAAGTCATCTACATGGCTTTTGTAGTGCATAGATGGACTTGGTATGATTATGACCGAGGATTATTCGGTATAATCATGACCGTAATATTGCAAATGATGTAGAAAAAGTCCTCATTGGCTGTAGTGCATTGATGGACAATTTTGGTATGATTTTGGCTATGGATTCTCTTGACCAAGGGTGCAAAGATGAATTGTTTTATAGCATGATCGGAATAGTTGATAAAACACGATTATCTTTGACCTGTAGTGCATAGATAATTTGTGGTTGTGATACTAATGAAAAAGTCCTCATTGGCCCGTAGTGCATTGATGGACAGTTTTTGGTATGATTATGGCTATGGATTCTCTTCGGCCAAGGGTGCAAAGATGAATTGTTTTATGGCATGATCAGGACCGTTGATGAAAACACGATTATCTTTGGCCCGTAGTGCATGGATAATTCGTGGTCGTGATACTAAAGAATATCCTTGGCCTGTAATGCAGGGATGATTCGATGATGTGGATTATTTATTGAGCTGAGTCTCAGCAATGAAATATTAATTCATGGATGTGATAATAATAAATATCTTTGGCGGTAGTGCAAAGATGATTTAATGATTACGAGCAGGAATTGTGATTTGGTATAACCATGATTTTTGATGTTTCAGGTGAAGACAGGTGATAAAAATTATCTTCGTCTTGGGTACGAAGAGGAATTTAGAATCACAATTGTGATTATGAGTTATTCACATGATCGTGGACGGGAATTGTTGATTGATGTTACAGGGATAAAATATTATTGGTGGACTTTTAACATAGAGAAGATAATAGACCTTATGGTCTATTTGACTCTTCTAATGGATTGCTCGTTCCGCTGCAACTATGGTTGAAAAGTTTTATCATCTACCATATGTTCTAAATCTCTGATTTATTATTGATGAAAGCTATTGATAATTTAATTATCTTTAGTCATGATATTCTTTACTGGGCTAGTTGTGCTCACCCTTTCTGTTTCACAATTCCTTACAGGTAATAAGAGTGTTCTTAGTAGTGAGTGTTTTTGAATCGAGCGGAGATAACAAGGGAATAGAACAATGGTTTCTAGCTGTGGAGGTTCTCCCTAAACAGTATAGAAAAATGTGTTGTATCACTACTAGAAATTCGACATATAGCGACGAGCTATGATTGACCATTCGACGCAGGCAACCGCTTAGATGCAGGTCTTTTAAAGAAAACCCTCTCATCTTCCCCAAATCATTTCAATATTTCATTCAATTTTTCCCCCAAATTATCGCCTTCCTCTCAAGTCATCTCCTCCTTTCTAACACTTTCTCGGATCTCGTTTATGAGATACCTACTAAATCGTTTATGATCCGAAAGCCCCGGATCTCGTGTTTAGCTATTATTTATCGTGATTCAAGTCGCAATGGCTAAGCAAAATTGAAAGCCCTGTGTCGAAAAGCAAAATTGATAAGCTTAGCTCGAATTTGGATTCGACAAAGAAATCTCTAAGAAGGGCTTAGATCGTCTTGTTCATCTCTACTGAAATCCCCAAATCTATTCCCTAAAATCCACATACAAATCTCTATCTTCTTTTTGCAGATGGTATAGGAATAACTTAATTTTACTTTTATTAAGTTCATTTTTTCGAATAATTTCGCAGCTTATGTTAACTTCTTAACTATTTCTTTTGATGTTTTACTTGTTGGGTAAAGATTTTACATTTTTCGTGTTTCAAATATTTATTCTTTCCATACTTGGTTTAAGAAAGAGGAGTACTTGAAGAAAATTTTGAGTTGTTTCCTATTAATGGTCACTTAATTTGGGACATTCCAATAGAAAGAAGACCTTTTAAATTGGGACAAAGAGTGTAAAAAGTAATCCTCCGTCTCTAATATACAAGAGCAATTTTGACTTAACAATAACACAATTTTTACCTTCAAGTGGGAAAGAACAATCGTGATCAAGGTTTGGGATGTTGCACTTAGAACAATGAAGGTTGATTTATTTCCTAATACCAATAGTTGACCAAATTTATGGAGAATTCTTAGAGTCCTTTTTTGTTATTCCAGTTGGGGAGGTTGCGAAAATCACTTGCCAAACCGAATATGCCTATGGAAGTGCGAGCTCCCACACCGATATATTCCCCAAAGTAAATGTTATTCTAACCTTTATCGATCCAATGTTGTATAGAATCATATTTTAAGAGATAACTTTCGGATATTGAAGTAAAAGGCAAGGCATATACACATAATGTTGATCGTAGCATGGGTCGCATGGCATTGGCGATTGAGTCTATCAAAAGATAATCCCCGAGAATAAATGCTTAAGATGTCACTTTCGGATACATGAGGAAAAGAATATATGGAGGGAAAGGGAGTTTTTTGACATTTATGTTGCCTAATATTTCTTTTAGAATGTTTATGAAACATGTGGAAACCCACGAGGAATCAAAACTCATTATATAAGCATCAATTTCTCCTTTAGCTTCAAATATCCTTTTCTTTTTACGTCACCTTCCCTTTCCCTAGTTATCCTTCACTCTCTTTTTTCTCAGAATGAAATACCGTGAGCATTACCTTTGCAATCTTATTGTCAAGGCATATATTATGTAATGCGTATAATTTATCATAATCAATTTCTGCTAGTAATTATGAATGGCTCAGTCTTAATTAGGTCCTCGATATATATACCATGTTGTGCAATCTTTACTCTTATTTTTGAGGTGGAGTTAGTGGCTGCGCAGCCACGGAAGGATCTAGTCTTGGTAGTGCTTCGATGAGAGAGCTAGGCTAGAGTAAGTCGCTTTCAAGTTCTCTTCTTTTTTTCTTCTCAAATTCTTTTTTAGATTCTAAGAAACCGATTCTTGTTTCTCTCCGAGGTATACAAAATTTCAATTACAATCTAAATGTGATTTTACACCCTTCAGGGAGCCGAAAAGCGCGAGGGAGATTGCAGCAACTAATAAAGAGGATGAGAAGAAGAAGAGAGAAGAAGTCTGCATTGCAAATGCCTTCAGATTCAAGCAAAAACCGAGGCTAAGAAAGGAAAGGGAAAAGGGCAAAGCAAAATGAAGGGCATATTAAAATTTTCCATATCATGGTATAACTTTAGATTAATTCAAGAATTGGTATGATGATAGGAAGTTCTAAAATAACATGACTATTAGTTACCGCCGGTGTTTCAAGTTTTTATCGTTTGAGATTTCTTTCTTTTCAAATAATGTAACTCTATCGAACCAAAGATAATTATTTTCAAATGCACCTTAGAAGTTATTATTGAATATTTTAGAAACGAAGATATTGGTAAAAATTAAATCTGAATGAGTGATTTGAACAACGCTTTTGTTTGATGTTTGTGTAAGGAGAAAAGAGATGAGTGGAGCAGGAGAGAGACAAAGTGAAACAAATGACATAGATTAGTCTGCAGAAACAAAGAAACCACTTAGGTAGCTACCTACAAGGCCCCGGTCCATATGTTGCGGTCGCTTACGAATTGTTACAGTGGACTATTCATCAAATAATAGATGATAAGGTTAAAGAAACTAAATTATTGATTTATGGAGGAATTTTAATGTCTGTTACGCGTATGCCTGATAAATGCTGCTATTTCTTTTCCTTTTAATTACTTGGTAATTGCAGATGCACAATAGTGATTGCTACAGAAGATAGGGTGCACATTATTGATAATAGGTATAAAACCTTGTCATATATTACACTTGTACTCACATAAGAACATTTGAGCTAATACATAATACAAAAGCAGCATATGATGCAAATTCTATTCAACATCTACATGACTCTTTTAGAGGACATCACCTCCTGCAAAATAGAAGGTACACAAACCATGACATTTTTATTTTCAATTTCTTTCATGGCATGAAACTTGCAAAGGGCAGAGCTTGCAACTTTCCAAGCAAACTAATGTTTCTACTCTCTTCCAAAGAATATTATGGGGATAACGGTGATAAATTGGTGGCATTTATGGATCGCCTTCTAATATTGGGAGATGATAGTTCTTATGAGAAGAACAATTGAAGAAAAAATTGGTCCACTTAGTTGACATCTACTATGATGCTTTAGATGCGGCGAAAGAGTGGAAAAAGGTTAGTTGTGCATCTTACATCTTTGGTAACAATGAACTCTAAATCTAGCTATGTTAGTTTTATGGTTGAGAAAGGCGATGTAGTGACTAGTAGTGTTCTCTTACCTCCTCTGTTTTCCTTATGAAATAGGTAAAATTCCACAAGGATTGAAAGTTTAAATGTATCCTCATTATATGGAAAAGTGGAACAAATACAACTCTAAATCAGATCTTTGGGGCCGATTTATGATCTGATCTTGATCGAGTCAAAAAAACGATGTCGATTACGGAAGGTGTGCATCGTTTTTTAATATAGATTTATTTGCTCAAGTATTCTTTCCCGATAATAGATATGCTATGAAAAGAGATATTATAAGACATGCACATGTTTGATAATTCTTGGAGTTGTTATGGTTCATTTCTAGTATTACATAGTGAACGATAAAGGAAGTTTTCTTATTATTTGTAGAGATCTGGAAATTGCCCTACTTTGAGCATGCTCAAATCTCGGATTCCCCGCTTCACATTGTGGAAAGGAAGGTACATAGAGTACAAAAAGAGATGTTTGAAGCCTCATTTGTCAAATGATGAATCCAAACATAGTTCTGCAGATGATATTGTAAAGAAATATAAGCAGGTAAATCTCAATGTATATGAAAGATTGTTGCTATTTGTTTTGTAATAAATCGAAAACAATTTCATTGGCTACTCTAATATTCAAAATATACATATGTAGATGTTGTATGGTGCTCCGAGTTTGAAGCAAGCTGACGGGAAGATGGGGATATTAGCTCAAATGTTCTTATGTGAGTACAAGTGTAATATATGACAAGTTTTTATACCCTTTTTTTTATCATTTCCATCCCTATAAATTCTCCTAAACATAAAACTATTTTTTCATTTCTACTCTCTCTCTCATCTCCTAAACACAAAACTATTTTTTAGTATGACAATGATTTTTTCTTGTGGAAATTACATTACAGGTGGTTATATTTTCAATATTTTTAAGTTTGCTGATTTTATATGTAGTGGTACAAGTACAGCTAAATAAGTGGGAGTATTGAAGCAGTTCATGATGGGTCTACAAGTACAGCTAAACAAGCTTGGGAACCCACTACATCGGCTTCAAATGGAGGAGTATATGTTTGTCATGTCAGCCTTGTTGCACTAATCTTTTGATTAAACAAAACATTGGGTGGTTGGTAGTTGCTACTTTTTCAATCAATATCTGTGGTCACTGTAATGTTGGGTGGTTGGTAGTTCATTCAATTATTATATTGTAATGTTGTAATGTGAATGATTTTAAATTATGTATATAATATTTTTTATATTTTATTTGTGTTTGTTGAATAAATTTGCATTATTAATTATTTTTTAAATATAAAAAAGGCTATATATGACTTACCATCGATCGTAGCTATAGTATTCTATAAAGCACGAACTATAAATAGCGATGGTCGTAGCGTCTCTATAGACATTTATACACGATTTTGTCATGATCTATAGCTAGGGTCGGCGACCGTAGCTATAGGCCAAAACACCGTCGCTATAGGTTTTACCGACGGGTTCTATTGCGATGGTTGGTGACCGTCGCTAAAACCTTTAGCGACGGTCTTTTGACCTATAGCGACGGTCGGCAACCGTCGCTATAGGCTGATTTTCTAGTAGTGTATTCTATACAACATTTAGTAGTTATATTTGGTGAATGAAATAGGTTGAGGTGAACCCAACTTTGGAAGGGTGTTTTGCCACTATCATACAAGATGTCTAATGACATACAACCTTGTGTTATTATAAAACAGGGTTGTGCGCATCCACTTGCTAAGTATATCTACGGGCACTACCTATATGATCTTGGAGTTGATTTAAAATATAATATTCACTTGGAAACAGTGGAAATAGTTATATGTCAAGAGAAGACTCACTATTGGAAAGAAGATGATAGTAATCTTCTCGTTTTTTTTTGGGTCTATTGGGTCAACCAAGGATAATTCTATGACCATATGATATCTATTATAACCTAGACGCATGGCCTCCCATGTAGAAAGGTTTCCTTGATCACTTTCCAAAGATTTTAATTTCTAAAACAGTTTTTGACTATACTTTTATGTAAAGTACCATTGTAAGGTTGTGGTCGAGGCACCATGAGAGTTACATACATTTGTATTAAAACTCACAGTTAACTGTGGTCGTATTCTATACTGACAGACTCAACAATTGTATTATTAAGTTGTATTTGAATTACATACCATGTATCCGGCGACTCGGAATGGGTGATGTATACCTAATTTTGGGGCGCCACGACTTTTTCGATAAGGATTTCTCCTTATTGGCGCCGCAGATTAGGTGACTAAACCTCTCCTCGATGTAACTTCTAGAGATTGTCAATATTGCAAATAATAATATGAATAACTTTGTTGTCTCAATTATTGATTTAATAATATATCATATTATGTAGATGATAATCTTAACAATAATTGAATCAATAATATGAGAGATATGATGCGAAGAATTATTGTAGCAATAATTGAGTATAATCGAGTGACTTCTCACGTAAGCATCAATAATCAATATTGTGTGCTACTACGCAACCAATGCCAGACATCGCTTTTTTACTAACGGGTAGTTCAATGTTTTAACGGTAACACCTCCGTAGTTATTTTTATAGAAAGATATTTTTGTCGCTTTTCTAACTACGACAATACTTCCATTAATAGGGTCCACCAATGATCGTGTCTGTCAGCCGTCATCTAATATTCCCGACCAATCGAATATTATATTACCACTTGCTTACTTTGCAAAATTTGTAAATATTACCCACAACTATAACATTATATCAAATCCACACCATAATATTCAAAAATATATTTCGAGAAAATTATTCTTTATTCATAAAAGTTAGGGTCTTACAATTCCATTCTTTATTATTCTGTTGGAATAACCTGTCTATGTGGATTACCACATGCATGGTGAATGATCCTTTGTATTCATTCCTTATTAAATTGTGGAAATGATCTCAGATACATGGATTACTGCGTGGCGGGTGAAAATCCATTTGCAGTTTCATATATTCTATTATACTCAGTTGGTTAAAATTTTGGCTTCTATACTCCATGAAATTAGTGGAATATCCTTGATATTTGCGCTTCATCCAGTATCTTTTCATGGAAATATTCTTCTGAGTATTCTTGAATTTTACTTGCATGTGCGATGTCATGTTGACAATTTGGACGTTATTGAGTTAAGGATAAATTAACTTATAAATCTTTAAAATTTATTCTTGAACTTGTTTTATTGAATTGTCATTAAAGTTTTGGCTTCTAACCCAAAATCGTGAAGTGAATCTTGGGTCTCGATTAGAAACTATGGATACTGGCATACAATGCAGTCTTACAATCTCATTTATGTACATACGAGCAAGACGTTCAAGTGTCTAAGTTTCTCGTATAGGTAAGAAGTGAGCAGACTTGGTCAATCTATCAACAATGAACCAAATTGCATCTATGCCTTGAGAAACCTTGGGAAGACCAGTAACGAAATCCATGGTAATGTGCTCCCACTTCCATTCTGAAATTTCAAGTGGTTGCAATGGACCTTTTGGTACTTGATGCTCCGCCTTGACTCTTTGACAAGTTAAGCACCTTGAGATAAACTCTACTATCTCTCTCTTCATATTGCTCCACCAAAATGTATGTTGAAGATCATGATACATTTTTGTACTCCCGGGATGGATTGCAAACGGTGTGTTGTGCGCCTCCATCATGATTTTATACTTTAAATCAAGGTCGTTAGGAACACAAAGTCTGGAGTTGACTCGAAGTATTCCTTCTTCATCGATTCTTGCTTACGGAATAGCACCTTCTTGCACTTTCTTCCTCATACGTATCAGCTCCAGGTCTGTAGCTTGAACAGCTTTAACTTTATCGATTAAAGTTACATGGTTCTACTCGTATATTCGCCATCATCACATGGGTCCCTGGAGTCTTTAACTCTATCTCCATCCTTTGTAAGTCATACAAAATGGACCTTTGTGTTGACAATATTGCACTTTCATTCCAAGATATGATCTTCTACTCAATGCGCTACCATTACTACGTTAAACTTTACCGGATGGTATTGAATGGTATGATCATAATCTTTCAAAAGTTCAAGCCAACGTCGTTGCCGCATGTTGAGTTCCTTTTGGGTGAAGAAATATTTGAGGCTTTTATGATCCGTATAGATCTCCACCTTCTCTCCATATAGGTAATGCCTCCAAATCTTGAGCGCGAAGACAACAGCTGCCAACTCTAGATCATGAGTAGGATAATTCCACTCATATTCTTTGAGTTGCCGAGAGGCATATGCTATGACTTTCCCATGTTGCATGAGAACACATCCTAGCCCTTTGCTCAAGCATCATCAGAGATGACAAATCCTCTAAGCGGATGGTATTGTCGAAGCAGTCTTGAAATGAGTCTTCCTCGAGTTCTTGAAAAATCTTCTCACATTCCTCGCTCCAACCAAAATTTGTATCTTTTCGAGTCACCGAGTTAATGGAGTAGCGATTTGAGAAAATCCTTCCACGAATCTCCGATAATAACCAAATAAGCCAGAAAGCTACGTCTTTCGATCATCGACTTGGGTTGCTCTCCTTTTGAATTGCTTCAATCTTTCTTTGGGTCAACGGATATTCCATGATTTGATATCACATGCCCAAGGAATGCAACTTCCTCAAGCCAGAACTCACATTTCTTCAACTTGGCATAAAGCTTGTTTTCACGAAGCTTTTGGAGTATCAGCCTCAAGTGTTGCTCATGATCTTCACGGCTTTTAGAATATATGAGAATGTCATAAATAAAGACAACCACAAAGTGATCCAAATATTCCTTGAATACTCGGTTCATCATATCCATGAAGGCATCAGGAGCATTAGTCAATCCAAAAGACATGACCAAGAATTCATAATGCTCGTACCGAGTTCTGAAGGAAGTCTTTAGAATATCTTCAGTTTTAACCTTCAGCTGATGATATCCAAAACGAACATCGATCTTTGAAAAGAATTTTTCTCCTTGAAACTAGTCAAACAGGTCATCAATGCGAGGTAACGGATACCTATTCTTGATGGTAACATGGTTCAATTCTCGGTAGTCAATACAAAGTCGCATATTCCCATCTTTCTTCTTCATAAATAGAACAGGAGCACCCCAAGGAGACGTACTAGGACAAATGAAACCAATGTCTAACAATTCCTGCAATTGGGTCTTTAACTCCTGAAGTTCAATAGGAGCCATTCGATATGGGGCTTTTGAAATGGGTTTTGTACCAGGTTCAAGGTCGATACAAAATTCAATTTCACGCTCTGGGGGTAGGCCAGGAAGTTCTTCAGGGAATACGTCAGGAAATTTATTAACAATAGAAATATCATTTAAAACTGACGTATTTTTGTTTAAATCTGAGACATGAGCTAAGAAAGCTTGACATCCGGTTTTCAATAAACGAATAGCTTTATGGCTTGAAATGACCGTGATTGATTTTAATGGTTTGGTCGCTTGAATTCGCATAATAGGTTGATTAGGAATATGAAAACTAACAACCTTACGAAAACAATCAATTTTTGCATGGTGAGTAGTTAACCAATCAATCCCGAGAATTACGTCAAACGCAAATATTTTTAAAGAAAATAAGATCGACAGGTAATGTGCGGTTACTGATTTGAATCAAACAAGACTTATAAATCGTGATTGTAATGAAGGTTTCTCCCAACGGAGTTTCAACCGATAAGTCAAAGTCGAATTTCTCCAGAGTCAAATTTAAACGTTGAGCGCAAGTAGGAGAAATAAAAGAATGGGTAGAACCGGTATCTAATAAGATATAGACTTCTCAAGAATTTATAATTAACTAACCCGTGCTAACTTCGTTCGGGTTACTCGTTTTTTGAGAAGTCACAAAAAATGCTCTTCCTGAAACCACCGACTATGTTTTGTCCGTATCCGCCTTTGGTGCCACCGTTCCAGCTGGACTTGACTTCACTATACGACAAAATCGAGCTAAATGACCTTCTCTTCTTGAAATTTCCACTTCTATTATCTTGGCCATGATTACCACCGAAGTGGTTACCATTCTAGGCATGATAATTTCCCCCACGATGGTTATCATTGTTCCGATGGCCGTTGCCACCGGTATGATTATTATCGTGTTATTGGTCGTTACCTTTTGGTTGAGCTAACTCAACGGTCTCATGTGCTTCATTGCTTATCTCAGCATTTTTAGATGCCATTTTCAAACACTGCCACAAAACAAGGGTTAATTAACATGTCACATATTATCCCTATACTCTGACCGACCAATTAAATACCAAATAAACTTAGGTAGGTCATACTAGCGAAGGAATTCCCCGTCTCTCCCCTCCTAGTTCTTGTCTCACATCTCGGCCGGGGATCATATCCCTAAGCTTTGATACTAACCTGTGGCGCCCCCAAAATAGGTATACATCACCCATCTTGAGTCGCCAGATACAAGTCTTCGAATACAAATACAACTTAATTACACAACGATGTCAGTGTGAAATCTGAAGAAAACATAGGTTTGTGAGTTTTAATACAAATATTGTCATCTAGATAATATCCACACTCAATGGAGTCGTCATTACATTTATTATCACACTATTTCACAGAATATTGAGGACTATTAATGCACCATCTAGGACCATCACTCTGTTCTCCGACTAGTCCCAGCTACGTTCTCATTTCACAAGAGAACAAAGAAAAGAAAGGGTGAGCACAACTAGCCCAGTAAGAAATATTATGACTAAGATAATGCAGAATAAATTATCAATAGCCTTCAACAGTATAACAACTTATAGAATATAATAGACAACAAGTTTTAGATCAAAAACTGCAGCAGAATAAGCAATCCATTAGAAGAGTCAAGTAAAGTATAAAATCTCATCGCCTTCTATGATTTAAAAAGTTTTTCATCAACTTTATCACTGAGACTCAGCTTTATAAATAAAATCGAATCATCCCTGCTCCACGGCCAAGGATATTCATGTAATCATCAATGGTCATGACTATACCGAATAATCCTTGGTCATAATCATACCAACAACTCGTCCACCAATGAACTACAAGCCAATGAGGACTTTTACCACATCATTACGTCACATTACGGTCCATGATTATACCAAGAATCCTCGGTCATAATCATACCAAGTCCATCTATGCACGTAAGCCAAAGATGACTTTCAACATAATATAAACATGAGGATGATGACAATTCAATAAAACAAGTTCAAGAATAAATTTTAAAGATTTATAATTTAATTTATCATGAACTCAATAATGTCCAAATTGTCAACACGATAATCTTTGCTTTAGCGATAAAAATTCAAGAATGTTCAAAAGAATATTTCCATGAAAAGATACTGGATGAAGCGCAAATATCAAGGATATTCCACTAATTTCATGGAGTATAGAGGCCAAAGCTTTAACCAACTGAGTATAATATAATATATGAAACTGTAAATGGATTTTCACCCGCCATGCGGTAATCCACGTATACAGATCATTTCCACAATTTAATAAGGAATGAATACACAAGATCATTCACCATGCATGTGGTAATCCACATAGACAGGTTATTCCAACAAAATAATAAAGAATGGAATAACAGAAGGATTCACCATGCGTGCGATAGATAGAACTGCAAACGAGTTTATTCCCAATGTAATAATAAATAATGGAACTAGGTCCCACAGAACGCATGCACGTGATATTTCCGCAGAATAATAAATAATGGAACCGAGTCCAAATAGAAATGCACAGACGAGTGATATTCCGACAGGATAATAAAGAACGGAATATTAGAAGAATTTCACCATGTATGCGGATTGCATAAAAAGCAAAGTTATTCAACCAGAATAATAAGAATGGAATAATGAAGAATTTCACCAAGTCTGAGGTATCCGTATACAAGTTATTCCAATATAATAATAAAGAATAGAATAACAGAAGTTCTCTTCATGAATAAGAAAGAAAGAATACCCCTTATGAGTACAACAAATAATATTCCCTACCTTAGAAAAATTGAATACTGAAGTAGTGAAGTAGCAGAATAACTTTTCTTCTTTGTCTCTATAGTTTTTCTCTCTAGAATTTCAGTGAATTCGTAAGAAATAATGAAGGAATTAGCTTCTATTTATAGGAGAATGGACTGAATAGTAACTAATTCATGAACGATCCAGATTGATTTACTTTTAAACGGACAGTCCATATTGGTTTACTATTAAAACTTAAAGCAACGGTCCATACTGATTTACTATTAAAACTTTAAACCAGTGATCCATGTTGTAAGACCCCAACTTTTATAAATAAAGATGAATTTTCTATAAATATTATTTTTGAATATTATGGAGTAAATTTGATATAATGTTATAGTTGTGGGTAATATTTATAAATTTTGGAAAGTAATTGTCGAACCAATTGTCGTTTCATATTACAGGCGTCGAACCAATTGTCATTTCACATTACAGGCGTCAAACCACTTTTCTTTTCACATCACCAGTCGTCAAGCCACTTGCCTTTTCACATTTCAAGTGCTAAGCTAGAAATCTTCTATAAATAGAGGCCTAGTGCTTCATTATTTTTCATGAATTCATTCAAGCTATAGAGAGAGAAAGTATAGAGAGAATAAGAGAGAAAGAAGAAGAGTATTCTATTACTACACTACTGCAGTATTCAATCTATTACTAATGTAAGGGGTGTTATTCTTTCTTATTCATGAAGAGAACTGCTGTTATTCCATTGCTTATTATTCTCATTGAAATAACTCAGATACGCCGATTTACCCTATACTTGGTGACATTCTTCTATTATTCTGTTGGAACATCCTGTGCATGTGTTTTACACACCTGACTGGTTCCGCTCTTTATTATTATTTTGTTGGAACATCCTGTCATGTGTTTTACACCTGACCGGTTCCGCCTTTATTATTATTCTGTTGGAACATCCCAGCCGGTTGCAAAATTTGCTTGACCGGGTTCCGTTATTATTATTCTCGCTTGGAATAACCGCTCTATCTGCAATCACCGTATGCATGGTGATTTCTTTTGTTATTCCATTCTTTATTATACTCGGTTGGTTAAAGTTTTGACTTCTATACTCTATGAAATTAGTAGAATATCCTTGATATTTGGCGCTTCATCCAAAGATATCTTTTCATGGAAATATTCTTCCGATCATTCTTGAATTTTACTCTACAAAGCAGTATCATGTTGACAATTTGGACATTATTAGTTCCTGGATAAATTAATTCTTGAACTTGTTTTATTGAATTCTTATATCATTGTCATCATCCTCATGTTTATATTATGTTGAAAGTTATCTGTGGCCTGTAGAGCATAGATGGACTTGGTATGATTATGACCAGGGATTATTCGGTGTAATCATGACCGTAATGTTATAAATGATGTGGTAAAAGTTATCATTGGCCCGTAGTGCATTGATGGATGATTGTTAACATGATCATGACCATTAATGAATACACGAATGTCCTTGGTCAGTAGTGCATGGATAATTTGTGGTCGTGATACTAAAGAATATCTTTGGTCAGTAGTGCATGGGTGATTCGATGATGTGGATTATTTATTAAGTTGAGTCCCAAATGATAAAAGTCATGAAAAAACCTTTAAATCATAAAAGATAGTAGATTTTATTCTCTACTGACTTTTTTAATGGATTGCTTGTTCACCGCAATTAAACTTGATGTTGTTATATTTTATCGCTTTAACACTATTGAAGGCTAACGATAATTTATTCTCGCATTATCTTAGTCATATTATTTCATCGGGCTAGTTGAGCTCACCTTTTCTTTCACCGCTTTCTTCAGAAATGAGAACATAGCGAGGACTAGTCGGGAAATGGAGTGACGGTCCCGAGGATAACATTAGTAGTCCTCACTATTCTGTGAAATAGTGTGTTAATAATTGTAGTGAGGACTCCTTTTGAGTTTGTATAATCTCTAGAGACAATAATTGTATTCAAACTCACAGCTATGTTTTATGTTATATTATACACGACGCTTTTATTAGTAAGTTGTATATGAATTTTGTACCATGTATCCGACGACCCAAGATGGGTGATGTATACCTAATTTTGGGGCGTCACAATTAATATCAAAGCTTAGGAATATGATCCTTGGCTAAGATGTGAGAATAGTACTAGGAGGGAGAGACAGGAATTCCTTCGCTAGTATGACCTACTACCTAAGTTTATGTGGTATTTAATTGGTCACGTGAGAATTAGGGATAATATGTTACATGTCAATTAACCTTTGTTTTGTGGCAGTATCTGAAAATGACATCCGAGAATGTTGAGAATAGCAATGGAGCACATGCGACCGTTGATTCACCACATATTAATAATCAGGATAATGTGCATCAGGAAGGCGACAATCCTCATACAAACAACAACATTGACCAAATGAAGAATGATCAAATGTTCAGGGGCTTTATGCAATTCATGCAACAGCAGGCGAGAGCGGCTCCTGTCCAAAATGCATATGGAAACACTGGAAACTCTCGGGCGGTCACCGCTAAACAGTTCAAGGAGCTGGGACCACCGGAGTTTAAGGGAGAGCCAAAACCACTTATGGCGGAAGCATGGATAAAGCAGATCACCAAGATATTTGATGTCTTGGGATGCTCCGAGGAGCAAAAGGTAGCCTTCACGCCTTTATGTTGCGGAGGAGAGGCTTCGTGGGAATCGGTAAAACATACTCAACTCGCCAGTCTTGAAGATGTCTTGGGAGAAGTTCCAAGAGCTGTTCAACGACAAATACTTTCCCGAAAGTATTCGTCACATGAAGGAGGTGGAGTTTATCAAGTTGGAACAAAACAATATGATCGTGTCGCAATACGAGGATAAATTTGCGGAGTTATCCCGGTTTGCGTCCCACTTGGTGGATAATGAAGAGAGAATGACACGAATGTTTTTAAGAGGTTTATAGCCGGAGATACGTCAACATCTTATTTCTCATAAACTGTGTTTATATTCAGATGTTGTAAATAGGGTTCAGTTAGTGGAGCGCGATAACGAGTCAACGCAACTAAAAGAGAGCGGTAAGCAAAATGATAATAATAATAATGAGAAGCGATCATCGAAGCGGTGACAACAAGCGTGGAGGAATCAATGGGCGAAATGGTAACCACTTCGGTGGTAATCAAGTCCAAAACAATAAGAATGGACATTTCAAAAGAGGAGAGTCAACAATGATGGAAAGACGTCGGACCAAAGACTGTCGTTAAGGAAGGAGAACGACCACCTATCATATGTTTCAAATGCGGAGGGAGGGGCACATCACCAAACCTGCTGCGATGTTGTCAAAGCATGTTATAATTATGGAAGAGAGGTCACTTAGCCCAATTTTGTGCGTTCATCAAGACAAATTCAATAGGATGAAGGCACCAAAGGTCGTCCCGGAAAAGTCAAAGCCGGTGGTGCAAGGGAGAGCGTTTGTTGTGACCTCCCAGAAAGCAAGGAACCCGAATGAGGTCATCACGGGTAAACTTATCATAAACTCTAACGAAATCTATACTTTATTTGATACTGGTTCTACCCATTCTTTTATTTCTCCTACTTGCGCTCATCGATTAAATTTGACTCCGGAGAAATTAGACTTTGACTTATCTGTGGAAACTTTGTTGGGAGAAACCTTCATTACATCCACTGCTTATAAGTCTTGTTTGGTTCAAATCGGTACCCTCACATTACCTGTAGATCTTATTTCATTGAAAATACTTGCATTTGACGTGATTCTAGGGATTGATTGGTTAACTACTCATCATGCAAAAATTGATTGTTTCCGTAAGGTTGTTAGCTTTCATATTCCTAATCAACCTATTATGCGAATTCAAGCGACCAAACCATTAAAATCAATCATAGTCATCTCAAGCCATAAAGCTATTCGTTTATTGAAAAACGAATGTCAAGCTTTCTTAGCTCATGTCACAGATTTAAACAAAAATACGTCAGTTTTGAACGATATTTCTATTGTTAATAAATTTCCTGATGTATTCCCCGAAGAACTTCCTGGACTACCCCCTGAGTGTGAAATTGAATTTTGTATCGACCTTGAACCCGGTACAAAACCCATTTCCAAAGCCCCATATCGAATGGCTCCTATTGAACTTCAAGAGTTAAAGACCCAACTGCAGGAATTGTTAGACATTGGCTTTATTTGTCCTAGTACTTCTCCTTGGGGTGCTCTGCTCTATTCGTGAAGTGAAGAAGAAAGATGGGAGTATCGACTTTGTATTGATTATCGGGAGTTGAATCATGTCACCATTAAAAATAGGTATCCATTGCCACGTATTGATGACCTGTTTGACCAGTTGCAAGGAGCTAAATTCTTTTCAAAGATTGATCTTCGTTCCAGATATCACCAATTGAAGATTAGAACCGATGACATTCCAAAGACGACTTTCGTAACTTCGATGCGGGCATTATGAATTCCTAGTCATGTCCTTTGGATTGACTAATGCTCCTGCTGCCTTCATAGATATGATGAACCGAGTATTAAATGAATATTTGGATCACTTTGTGGTCGTCTTTATTGATGACATCCTTATTTATTCCAAAAGCCGTGAAGATCATGAGCAACACTTGAGGCTGACACTCCAAAAGCTTCGTGAATACAAGCTTTATGCCAAATTAAAGAAATGCAAATTCTGGCTTGAGGAAGTAGCATTCCTTGGGCACGTAGTATCAAGTCATGGAATATCTGTTGACCCAGCAAAGATTGAAGCAATTCAAAGCTGGGAGCAACCTAAATCAGTGACCGAAGTATGTAGCTTTCTCGGTTTAGCTGGTTATTATCGGAGATTCGTGGAAGGATTTTCTCAAATCGCTACTCCATTGACTCAGCTGACTCGGAAAGATACAAAGCTCAGTTGGAGCGAAGAATGTGAGAAGAGTTTTCAATAACTCAAGAGGAGACTCATTTCGCACCGCTACGACAATACCATCCTGCTCGGAGGGGATTTGTCATTTACAAATGATGCTTCGGCAAAGGGTTGGGATGTGTTCTCATGCAACATGGAAAAGTCATAGCCTATGCCTCAAGACAACTCAAAGAATATGAGAGGAATTATCCTACTCATGATCTAGAGTTAGCACCGTTATCTTCGCACTAAAGATTTGGAGGCATTACTTGTATGGGGAGAAGGTGGAGATCTTTACGGATCATAAAAGCCTCAAATATTTCTTTACTAAAAGGAACTCAACATGCGACAACGACGTTGGCTTGAACTGCTTGAAAGATTATGATCATACCATCCAATACCATCCCGAAAAAGCGAACGTGGTAGTGTGCGATTGAGTAGAAGATCATATGCAAGTCTGAGTGCAATATTGTCAACGCAGGCCCATTTTGTAACTAACTTGCAAAGGATGGAGATAGAGTTAAAGACTCTAGGACCCATGTGATGATGGAGAATATACGAGTAGAACCGACTTTAATCGATAAAGTTAAAGTCGCCGAGTTACGCACACGGGAGCCGATGCGTATGAGGAAGAAAGTGCAAGAAGGTGCTATCTAGAAGCAAGAATCTATGAAGAAGGAATACTTGAGTCAACTCCGGACTTTGTGTTCCTAACGACCACGATTTAAAGTATAAAATCATGATGGAGGCGCACAACACAATCGCTTGCAATCCATCTCGAGAGTACCAAAATGTATCATGATATTCGTCATACATTTTGGTGGAGCAATATGAAGAGAGGGATAGCGTTGTTTATCTCAAGGTGTCTAACTTGTCAACGAGTTAAAGCGGAGCATCAAGTACCAAAAGGTCCATTGCAACCACGAAGTTCCGAATGGAAGTGGGAGCACATTACCATGGATTTCGCTTCTAGGTCTTCCTAAGGTTTCTCAAGGCATAGATGCGATTTGGGTCATTGTTGATAGATTGACCAAGTCTGCTCATTTCTTACCGATACGAGAAACTTATACACTTGAACGTCTTGCTCGTATGTACATAAACGAGATTGTAAGACCGCATGGTATCTTAAAGATCCATAGTTTCGATCGAGACCCAAGATTTACTTCACGATTTTGGGTTAGTTTGTAAAAAGCTATAGGCACAGACTTACGATTTAGCTCGGCATATCATCCTCAGACGGACGGGCAGTCGGAGAGGACTATTCAAACTCTTGAAGATTTATTAAGACTCTGTGTCCTTGACTTCAAGGGAAGTTGGGATAAGTTCTTACCATTGGTGGAGTTTTCCTACAACAACAGTTATTAAACAAGTATTGCCATGGCTCCATTTGAGGCGTTGTATGGAAGAAAGTGTCGTTCTCCAATATGCTGGGATGAGGTGGATGAAGCAACGTTGTTGGGACCAGAGTTGATACGTATGACTACGAAAAAGATTCAAACGATTCGACAACGTATAAAAACCTCACAAGAGCGACAAAAGAGTTATGATGATCTTCATCGAAAGGACGTAGAATTCGATATTGGAGATCATGTGTTGTTACGTGTTGCTCCATGGAAAGGAGTTACGAGATTTGGAAAGAGAGGAAAGCTCAATCCTCAATTCATTGGCCCATTTTTAATCCTCGATCGTGTAGGAACGGTGGCCTATAGACTCACTTTACTGCCAAGTATGTCTCATGTTCATAATGTTTTTCACATATCTATGCCACGTAAATATGTGAAAGACCCGCACCACATTATTGAGTTAGAATCGGACGAAATAGCGGAAGATTTAACGTATGAAGAGGTTCCTGTTAAAATCTTGGATAAGAAGGAACATGTTCTACGCTCCAAGGTTATACCTCAAGTCAAAGTTTTGTGGAGGAACCACGATGTTGAGGAAATGACCTGGGAGTTAGAATCTGAGATGAAATTTCGGTATCCTTACCTCTTCGACATACCAGGTACGTACCCTAATTTCGATGGCGAAATTTCATAAGAAGGGGAGGTTGTAAGATCCCAACTTTTATGAATAAAGATGAATTTTCTATAAATATCATTTTTGAATATTATGGAATAAATTTGATATAATGTTATAGTTGTGGGTAATATTTATAAATTTTGCAAAGTACTCAAGTTGTTATATAATATTTGATTGGTCGAAGAATATTCGTTTTAACAGGGAATAATCGTACAACGACACAATCATTGGTGGACCCCACAACGAAATTATTGTCAGATTGAAAAAATGACAAAAATACTTTATAAAAATAACGGCGGAAGTTTTACCGTTAACTATTGAAACACCTTAGGTGTTAAAAAAATACGATGTCTGGCGTGGTTGCATAAGAAGTAGCTGCAGGTATTGATTATTGATGCTTACGTAAGAAGAAACTCAGTTTTGTTCAATTATTGCTACAGTAATTGCTGCATAGTATCTCACGTTATTTGATTCAATTATTGTCGATATTTTTTATATTATTAAATCAATAATTGAGACGACAAAGTTATTAATATTATTATTTGTAATATTAACGATGTCTAGAAGTTACACAAGAGAGAGGTTTGGTCACCTAATTGCGCGCCAATAGGGAGAAATCCTTATTGAAAGCCCCTTTTTCTGGACACGGTCGATTAATATTGTGAATTATAATAATGATAGTAAATGTTGTTAAAAATATTGAGGTATTTTTATGAAGTATTTATTGGACCCCTCAATTACCCATTTTTTCAAAATAGTTGATAGAGTATATATATATATATATATATATATATATATATATATATATATATATATATATGTATGAAAGGGACTTGTGTGGGTAGAATTTGAAAATATGTGTGTGTGTGTACCGTGTGTGTAGGAGTGTGTGTAAGTTGAAATAATGGTGGTGGTGAGAAAGTGTTTCTGATGATAGTGATAGGTGGGTGAAATGTGGATGGTTTAGTTAAAACCATATGTTATGTATATGTATATATATATATAGTGATAGTGATAGGTGAGTGATTCGTTTGATTTCTGTACTGTGCGTCCGTGAAAAATTTTCTAAACAGTACCCCTTCAATTCTACTATAAATAGGATGCTTATTTAGAATTGAAAATCACACCAGAAGTTCACAGAATTCTTCTATAATCTTGAGCGTATTTCTTTAGAGTTTTAAGAAGCTTTGAGCGTAGTGCAAGTTTTCTTCAAGAATATCCTCGCCCTACCAGCTGGAATACTCTTCTTTTACGGTAAGGGATATTATTTGTTGTACTTGTAAGGGGTATTATTTCTTTCGTCTTCATGAAGAGAACTTCTGTTATTCCATTCTTTATCATTATGTTGGAATAACATGTCTATCTGCAATCTGCATACATGGTGAAATTCTTCTTGTTATTCCATTCTTTATTATTACATTTGGAACATCCTCATGCGTGCGTTTACGCATGACCTGGTTCCGTCCTTTATTATTCTGTTGGAACATCTTGTCTGTGCGGTTTACGCATGACCTAGTTCTGTTCTTTATTATTATGTTGGAACACCCTGTCTGTGCGGATTACGCATGACCTGGTTCCATTCTTTATTATTCTCTTGAAATAACCTGTCTATGTGGATTATCACATGCATGGTGAATGATCCGTTGTATTCATTTCTTATTAAATTATGGAAATGATGTTTAAGTGGATTACTGCATGGCGAATTTAAAATCCATTTGCAGTTTCATATATTCTCTTATACTCAGTTGGTTAAAGCTTTGACTTCTATACTCCATGAAATTAGTGTAATATCCTTGATATTTGCGCTTCATCCAGTATCTTTTCATGGACATATTCTTCTGAGCATTCTTGAATTTTACTCCACAAAGCAGTATCATGTTGACAATTTGGACATTATTGGTTCCTGGATAAATTAATTCTTGAACTTGTTTTATTGAATTCTTATATCATTGTCATCATCCTCATGTTTATAATATGTTGAAAGTCATCTGTGGCATGTAGTGCATAGATGGACTTGGTATGATTATGACCAGGGATTATTCGGTATAATCATGATCGTAATGTTACAAATGATGTGGTAAAAGTCCTCATTAGCCTGTAGTGCATTGATGGACAGTTGTTGGCATGATCATGACAATTGATGAATACACGAATATCCTTGGCCCGTAGTGCATGGAGAATTTGTGGTCGTGATATTAATGAATATCATTGGCCGTATTGCAGGGATGATGTGGATTATTTATTAAGCTGAGTCTCAGCGATAAAAGTAATGAAAAAACTTTTAAATCATAGAAGATAGTAGATTTTATTCTCTACTTGACTCTTCTAATAGATTGTTTTTTCCATTGCAGTTAAACTTGATGTTTGTCATATTTTATCAGTTTAACATTGTTGAAGGCTAACGATAAATTATTCTACATTATCTTAGTCATAATATTTCTTACTGGGCTAGTTGAGCTCACCCCTTCTTTCACTATTCTCTTCAGGAAATGAGAACGTAGTTGGGACTAGTCGGGGAACGGAGTGGCGGTCCAGATGATAGCATTAGTAGTCCTCATTATTCTGTTAAATAATGTGACAATAAATGTAATGAGGACTCCATTAAGTGTGGATATTGTCTAGATGACAATATTCTTATGAAAACTCTCAGTTATGTCTTGTCGTATTCTACACGATAGTTGTATTATTAAGTTGTATTTGAATTTTGTACCATGTATTTGACGACTCAGAATAGGTTATGTATACCTATTTTGGGGGCGTCACAATGATCTTGGTTAGATCTTGTAGTACTCGTGCAAGACTACACGATCCAGCCATCAACATGTTCATATCATAACACAATTGCAAGATATAATGATTCAAACTTCTTGTCAGACTCAATCTGGGTTTTTCTAGGTTACCCAGAAACCCAGATTGTTCGAGTGCATACTTTGTGGCTTAATTATAATCATGTTCTGGTCACTAAATTTGTGTCATTAAGGTGTAAATAGATAGTACTCATATCATAGAACATTTATATATTACCATCACAGTTCAACAACAACACAATCATAAGTTATTATTTGGTTAAAGCATGTCATGAAGGCCTGTTCTTATGGTTTCTGGAAATTCCAGAGACTGCATCCATGACCAAATGGCTAGGTTTGACCAGCCACTCCATTCGACACGTTGATGTTTTGGAGAATATAAAACCATGGATCTAGAGTACACATTACAAAAGCCTGGATGAATACAAGCACATAATCAAAACATATAAAACATGATGATCAAGTCATTTGAAAAGCTTGTCGACATTTTTTTATGATTTACAGGTTACCAGAATCGATTGATCATGCCCGATCAACGGGTTTTGACCAAGAATAACATGAAATATATACATGTAAAGGATGTGATTCCACTTTTAGATGACATACCACATGTCAAACTACAGATCCAAAACTTAAAACAAGAAAAATCACAAACAGAGAAAGATTTGTGGCCACTGACATTCGTTGTCAGACCACAGAAGAAATTTTTTTAGAATTTTGTAAAACCTCAAATTCAAGCCTCTAGATGTTATGGATTTAACATCCCACAACCCAGATCATTGATAAATACTACATAGAACATATTACAACACATAATCATAACTTCTAACACAAGATTAAAGGTCAGATTTGCAATTAGGGTTTATACCTTCAATGGACAATCTTATGATTCTTGGCTACTAATTTGTTAGTGGATTTCGTGGGGCTTGATATATGAAGGAAATTTCGGAGGTTTGGGGTTGAGAGAGAATGGTTGAGTGTTTATTTGCACAAATGGCTAAAAAATGACTTTTCTCTCTCTTGATCTCTATAAATATTGTGTTGTAATGCATGTATCTGATATGTATACATTGTGTGCTGAGAATTGGGTCTTTAGGAAAGTCAAAAGTGGTTCACCAACTAAAGTGTTGGCCAATAATGCAAGTTAGCTTCAATTATGCAAGAGGGGCAATTTGGTCTTTTGGCTTAAGAATTTAAGGGCAAACTTGTAACTTGTCAAACCCTTAGGGTTTAACCCTAAGGTTTAGCATAAATTATAGGATTTTCCAACTAGGGTTTGTAATAAAAATAAATTTTAGTTTCTAAAAATTTGAATTTAGGGTTTCCTTAATTAAATTAGTTTTCTATTTACTTTATACAGGAATATTAGGGTATTAATTATTTAATAATTATTGTTAACCTTGCTAATTTAGCAATTAGGGTTTACAATTAGTAATTAGGTTTAATAATTACTAATTAGGGTTACTAAATATAGAAATTAGGGTTTCTAGTTTAGTAATTTAGAGTTTCCATAATTAACAATTATAATTCTAATACTTGTTAATTAATCACATTAACACCATTACCAATAAATCTTGAACTCTAATTTGAGTTTCAAATTAAGGTTTAACAATAACTTAGGGTTTTCTCAATATTAATTAGGATTTCTAAATTTTAATTAGGGTGTACCTAATTAATTATATAATACGCAACATAAATCATATAACACCGTTATATAACAGTATTGACTTTCCCATTTGAATTTAAAAATAGGGTAAAACAAATTAATGCTAGGGTTTTGACATTATACACCATAATTGACCAACCATTGTCAGCCCACAAACATAGAGTACATATTTATAGCACTGAAAATCAAAATATAATTAATATTATATTATTATTCTCATTCTTTGATAAAAATCCAAAATTAGGGTTTGGATTCCATATTTGATTTATTCTCCAATAATTAACCTTAATAATTAAGGTAAAATAATTAACTTAATAATCAGTACTAAAATTCATATAATAAAATAATTATTATAATTATTATAAAATCATTTCATATATTATTTAAATAATATATAATTATATTTTCATGGAAAATAATTAATAAAAACATTTCTACTATATTATATTATAAGAATATACTTTATAATAATCAATAATTCTAAAATAAAATTATTTGTAAATATTCATGTAATAAATATATTTTTATTTATCACATAAATACATATACACATTATCTTGTACAAATCCTCATCTTTAAAATAATAAAAAAAAAATTATACGCAAAATTTCTGATTTAATTATATAGAAAATATCGGGTTGTTACAATAATCGGAATCCAACTCGGCTTCAAGAAGTTCGAAAGATCAGAAAAGAAGTTCAAGAACATACTTGAGCTCATAAGGAAAGCTGGGTTTTCTGAGTTCTTGAAGGCCGACACTCTAGTCTATACAAAGCTAGTGAAACAACTCTACTCCAATGCATCAATAGATTCTAGGCTTCTGTCCACAAAGGTCAAAGGATCAAGTCTGAAGATAAAGGCATCAGACATCAATCAATGTCTAGGGTTTCCCAACCAAGGTCTGATAAACCTCGACGAAGTTGACATTGAAGAAGGCAAAAGGTTAATGTGTTACAAGAGGAATGTAAATCTGAAGGATATGAAGAAGAAGGAGTTTCCTGAAGAATTTTGAATTTCTGGCAGAGATTACAGGAAAATGTATCTTGTGCAAAGACACCGCACATGATACTGTAATTGATCTACAACTGAGAGTCATGACTACAATCGTCATGAATCAGCAGATGAAGTTCGAAGCCCTACTAATTGATTAGCTGATCAAATGGGTGGAAAAGTCTGAGATGAAAAAGTCTACAGATAGACCCCTTACAAAGGTTTTTCATGGAAGACTCTTGAGCATTGTGCTAAAGAAGAAATTGGGAAGAAAGATCAAGGATGATGAGGGAGAACCACTAAACGTCTATAAAGTCATGTCTCTACAGCTGTTTATAAATTGGAAGAAAAATCCCAAGGAAAATAGGAGGCTAATAACAACTGGGAGCAGCAGCAAGGTTTCTGCAAAGAAGAGGAAGGCACGAGAGGTGGAAAGCTATTAATATGATGACTCTCTACCAGTAGCAGCCACACCAGCAAAGAAAAACTCCAGGGTGTGAAGAAAATAGAGGCTCCACCAAGAAGTCTCTCCATTGACAACAAGGAAGCAGGAGAAGAAAAGGTCTCAACTGTAGAAACCCCAAAGAGAAGAAGTAATAGATTACTCCAAGGGACATCCAAAAAGAAAGAAAAGGTGATAAAGAAGTCAACCCCAGTTCCACAAGAAAGTCTATCTTCCAAGGATGAGAGCGTAGAGTCAGAAGATGAGAAGGGAACTAAAAGCTCTAAGATTGAACCCTCAAAGAACAAGTCCAGCAATGAAGAAAAAGCTGAGTCTATGAAAGAAATAGCCAACTCCGATCGTGAAGAAGAATATGCAAGCCCTATGGCTAACTCTCAAAGCATCCACTCTGATGATGAAGAAAGGATGCAAGTTGACACAAATGCATCTCCTACTGCAAATGCCGCAACAAGTTCACATGGTGTTTCCAAAGATGTTGAGTCCGGAGAAGAAGGACATGCCCCTAGTGTTGTTGAACATCAAGGAAGCTTGTTTGATGATTTAAAGGCTTCAGAATATGAAGAAGAAGAAAAGTCTGACTCTCTTATAGCCGAACCCCCAAGGAGAAGAAAGAGCAACAGACTACTGCCACATCTGTCCCAAAGAAGCAAGGAGAACCCTCTACTGCAATCATTAAAGTGGGTGATAAAAATCAGCAAGAAGGATTCACTGATGAATCTGATGAAAAAAGTCAAAATGATTAAAGCTCAGAAAGTGAAGAAATGGAGAAAGATTCCAGCTCTGCAAATCAGGAATCAGAGGAACCAACAAACTATCATGTTCTCTCTCCAGCAAGAATTAGTAAAAGAATAGTGGTGGAAGTTTTTGATGAACCAACAGAAGTACCAGCAGAAAGATGGGTAAGCTATGGCAATGAACAACTCAAGGTTGTAAGGATGACTGCATATGATGTGTTCAAAAATTAGAACAACATGGAGTTAGACTGCACCACTATCCTCTACAATCCTGATGATCTTTTGATGAGATGGTTCTTCCCATGGATGCCTTGGTTAAAGGGATATACTGAAAAGGATGGAAGTTGTGAGACCCCAGATTTTATGAATAAATATATAATTTTCTCGAAATATATTTTTGAATATTATGGTGTGGATTTGATATAATGTTATAGTTGTGGATAGTATTTATAAATTTTGCAAAGTAAGCAAGTGGTTATATAATATTCGATTGGTCGGGGAATATTCGTTTTAACAGGGAATATTATACGATGACACAATCATTGGTGGACCCCACAACGAAAGTATTGTCGTAGTTAGAAAACGATAAAATTATCTTTCTATAAAAATAACGGTGGAGGTGTTACCGTTAAAACCGTTGAACTACCCTAGTAGTAAAAGTACGATGTCTGGCGTGGTTGCATAGTAGTACGCACGGTATTGATTATTGATGCTTACGTGAGAAGTCACTCGGTTATACTCAATTATTACTACACGATAATTCTTTGCATCATATCTCTCGTATTATTGATTCAATTATTATTACGATGATCATCATCGCATTATATGATATATTATTAAATCAATAATTGAGACAAGAAAGTTATTCATATTATTATTTACAATATTAACAATGTCTAGAAGTTCTGTCAAGGAGAGATTTGATCACCTAATTGCACGCTAATAAGGAGGAATCCTTATCGGAAAGCCCCTCTTTCCTAGGAACGACCTGGTTGTTAAATATTTTTAATTATAATATTAATGATGAATAAGTTCGTGTTGATTAAAGATGAATTTTATAGTTCCATTATGTTGGAATTATTTGTATAAGTGGAAATCGACATTTGTTTCGATAATAATTGATGTCTGAAGGTTATGTTGTTCAATCGGGTATTTGGGGCACTTTTCGTGTCAGAGTACTATTCACGAATTACTATTCACGAGTTACTATTTATGAGTTACTATTTACGAGTTACTATTCACAAGTTATTATTCACGAGTTACTATTCATGAGTTACTATTCACGAGTTACTATTCACAAGTTACTATTCACGGGGTACTATTCACCCGTAAGATATATTTCTTTTCGGTCCAAAGCATTTTTGGGTACAATATTATTCCATGAGGAGATGTGATAATTTTTCAGACCGTTGGTTGAAGATATAATAGTAAATCAATATGGACCGCTGGTGGAAAGTTATAATAGTAAATCAATATTGATCGTTGGTTTAAAATTTTAATAGTAAATCAGTACGGACCGTTGCTTTAAGTTTTAATAGTAAATCAATAGGGACCGTTCATTTAAAAGTAAATCAATCTGGACCGTTCATGAATTAGTTACTATTCAGTCCATTCTCCTATAAATAGAAGCTCATTCCTTCATTATTTCTTACGAATTCACTGAAACTCTAGAGAGAGAAACTATAGAGAGAAAGAAGAAAAGTATTCTGTTACTTCACTACACCAATATCCAGTTTCTTCAAAGGTAAGGGATATTATTTGTTGTCCTCGTAAGGGATATTATTTGTTGTACTCGTAGGGGATATTATTTGTTGTACTCGTAAGGGGTATTCTTTCTTTCTTATTCATGAAGAGAACTTCTGTTATTCCATTCTTTATTATTCTGTTGAAATAACCTGTATACGCGGGCTACCCTATACTTGGTAAAATTCTTCTGTTATTCCATTCTTATTATTCTATTGGAATAACATTTGTCTATGCTGATAATCTTGCATACATGGTGATTTCTTTATTATTCCATTCTTTATCATTCATTGGAACATCCCGTGCATCTTATGCTTTTACGGCATGACATTCTTACTAATATTAGTTCTTTATTATTCGCCGAATATATCGCTCTGCATACGTGCGTTCTGGCGGGACTGATTCCATTATTTATTATTACATCCGAAATATCACGTCTGCGTGCGTTCTGCCGGACTAGTTCCATTATTTATTATTACAGCCGGAATATCACATGCATGCGCGTTTATCTGGGACTGATTCCATTATTTATTATTACATTGGAAATAACACATCGGTGCGATCTATCGCATTATGGTGAATCATACATTATTCCATTCTTTATTATTACATTGGAATAACTTTTATACATGTGGATCACCACATGCATAGTGAATGATCTTGTGTATTCATTCCTTATTAAATTGTGGAAATGATCTATATACGTGGATTACCACATGGCGGGTGAAAATCCATTTGCAGTTTCATATATTATATTATACTCAGTTGGTTAAAGCTTTGGCTTCTATACTCCATGAAATTAGTTTAATATCCTTGATATTTACGCTTCATCCAGTATCTTTTCATGGAAATATTCTTCTGAGCATTCTTGAATTTTACTGCACAAAGCAGTAACATGTTGACAATTTGGACGTTATTGAGTTCAGGATAAATTAACTTATAAATCTTTAAAATTTATTCTTGAACTTTTTTTATTGAATTGTCATTATCCTCATGCTTATATTATGTTGAAAGTCATCTTTGGCTTACGTGCATAGATGGACTTGGTATGATTATGACCAGGGATTATTCGGTATAATCATGACCGTAATGTGACGAATGATGTGATAAAAGTTATCATTGGCCTGTAGTTCATTGGTGGACAGTTGTTGGTATGATTATGACCAGGGATTATTCAGTATAGTCATGACCATTGATGATTACATGAATATCCTTGGCTGTGGAGCAGGGACGATTCGATTTTATTTATTAAGCTGAGTCTCAGCGATAAAAGTGATGAAAAACTTTTTAAATCATAGAAGATAGTAGATTTTATTCTCTAGTTGACTCTTCTAATGGATTGCTTGTTCCACTGCAATTAAACTTGATGTTTATTATATTTTATCAGTATAACACCGTTGAAGGCTAATGATAATTTATTCTGCATTATCTTAGTCATAATATTTCTTATTGGGCTAGTTGAGCTAACCCTTTCTTTCACTGTTCTCTTTATCAAATGAGAACGTAGCTAGGACTAGTTGGGAAACAGAGTGATGTTCCTAGATGGTGCATTAGTAGTCCTCACTATTCTGTGAAATAGTATGATAATAAATGTAATGAGGACTCCATTGAGTGTGGAATTGTCTAGATGACAATATTTGTATTAAAACTCACAGCCTATGTTTTGTCGTATTTTACTCGACTATTGTATAATTAAGTTGTATTTGTATTCAGTACCTTGTATCTGGCGACCCAAGATGGGTGATGTATACCTGTTTTGGGGGCGTCACAGTTGGTATCAAAGCTTAGGGATATGATCCCTGGCTGAGATGTGAGACAAGAACTAGGAGGGAAAGGCGGGAATTCCTTTCGCTAGTATGACCTACCTAAGTTTATTTGGTATTTAACTGGTCGGTCAGAGTATATGGATAATATGTGACATGTTAATTAACCCTTGTTTTGTGGCAGTATTTAAAAATGGCATCCGAAAATGTTGGGATAAGCAATGAAGCATATGAGACCGTTGAGTCACCAACGATCAATATCCAGGATAATGTGCAACAGGAAGACAATAATCCTCAGGTAAACAATAACACCGATGAAATGATGAACTATGGGATGTTTAGAGGCTTTATGCAATTCATGCACATCATCGGTGAGAGAGACTCTCATTCATAATGCAGTGGAAACAATGGTAACCCACGACGATCACCGCTAAGCGTTTCAGGAGCTGGGACCACCGGAGTTTTTGGGAAAGCCGAACCACTTAAGGCGAAAACATGGTTAAAGCGGATCACCAAGATATTTGATGTCTTAGGATGCTCAGGAGCAAAAGGTTCCTTGCCACCTTTATGTTGCGTGAAGAAGCGATTATTGGTCGGAATCAGAAAAGCGTACCCGACTGGCCTTTCAAGATGTCTTGGGAGAAGTTCTAAGAGTTGTTCAACGACAAGTACTTTCCCAAAAGTATTCGTCACATGAAGGAGGTGGAGTTTATCATGTTGGAACAAAACAATATGACCGTGTCGCAGTACGAGGCTAAGTTTGCCGAGTTATCTTGATTTGCATCCCATTTGGTCGATAATGAGGAACGAATGACGCGAATGTTTCTAAGAGGTTTGAAACCCGATATACGTCAATACCTCATTTCTCATAAACTTTGTTTATATTCAGATGTTGTGAATAGGGCTCAGTTATTGGAGCGCGATAATGATTCAGCACAACCAAAAGGTAACGACCAACAACACGATAATAATAATACCGGTGGCAACGACCATCGGAAGAATGATAACCATCGTGGGGGAAATTATCACGCCAAGAATGGTAACCACTTCGGTGGTAATCATGGCCAAGATAATAGAAGTGGAAATTTCAAGAAGAGAAGGTTCAATAATGATGGAAAGACAACAGCACCAAAGACACACAAGAAGGAGAAACGACCGCCATGGTATGCTTCAAATGCGGAGGGAGGACATATCACCAAAAGCTGCGTGATGCGATCAAAGCATGTTACAATTGTGGAAAAGAAGGTAACCTAGCCCGATTTTGTCGTGCACCAAAGTCAAGTCCAGCTGGGATAGTGATGCCAAAGGGTGTCCCAGACAAGCCAAAGCCGGTTGTTTAAGAGAGAGCGTTTTTTTTACGAGGAACCTGAATAAAATTATCACGGGTAAGTTAATCATAAACTCTTGCGAAGTCTATACCAGTGTTGAATACTGGGTTCTCACGCACTCTTTTATTTTACCTAGTTGTGTTCAATGTTTGAATTTAACTTCGAAGAAGTTAGATTTTGATTTATCTGTTGAAACTCAGTTGGGAGAAACCTTCGTTACATCTACTATTTATAAATCTTGTTTAATTCAAATCGACACTTTTACGTTACCTATCAATATTATCTCTTTGAAAATACTTGCCTTTGATGCGATTTTAGAAATTGATTGGTTAACTACTCATCATGCTTTTCGTAAGGTTGTTAGCTTTCCTATTCCTAACCAACCTGTTATGCTAATCCAAGCAACCAAACCACTAAAGTCAATCATTGTCATATCAAGCCATATGTAAAGAGCCCCGGTCCTTTCGTTGTTGACTTCCTTGTATGGAATTCACCGAAGCCAAACTTTTCGTAGGGGACGTTGTGAATAACGGTGGCAAGTTGATAGGTATCAATGTGACGCGATATCCAAGTCTTAGATGAGAGTCACAGTTTTGAATGATATTTCAATTGTTAATAAATTTCCTGACGTATTCTTGAAGACTTCTTAGCCTACCCCTAGAGCGTGAAATTGAATTTTGTATTGACCCCAGTACGAAACCCATTTCTAGAACCCTCAAATATTTTCTTCACCTAAAATGAATGTAACATGTGCCAAAAACGTTGGCTTGAGCTGTTGAAGATTACGATCTTACCATTCAATATCATCGTGGAAAAGCGAACGTGGTAGCTGACGCGTTGAGTAGAAGATCGTATGCGGTTACAAATGCGAATATACGAACCCCCGTGAAGATAACGAATATATGAGTAGAATCGACTTTAATGGATAAAGTTAAAGCCGCTCAAGCTACACACCTGGAGCTGATGAATGTGAAGAATTAAGAAGGTTCAAGAGGGCATTATTCTAGAAGCAAGAATCGACGAAGAGAGGAAATCTCAACCCTCGATTTAATTAGCCCATTTGAAATCCTTGATGAAGTAGGAACTATGGCTTATAGACTCGTTTTACCGCCAAGTATGTCGCGTGTTCATAACATTTTTAACGTATCGACGTTACATAAATATGGGGATGACCCGAATCACATTATTAATTTAGAACCGGACGAGATAGCGGATGATTTAACGTATGAGGAGATACGTGTTAAAATCTTGGATAAGAAGGATTATATTCGACACTCAAAGGTTATACCTCAAGAGTTAGAATCTAAAATGAAGTCAAGATACCCTCACCTCTTCAGCATACCAGGTACGTACGTAAATTTTGAGGGCGAAATTCTATAAGGAGGGGAGATTGTGAGACCCCAGATTTTATGAATAAATATATAATTTTCTCGAAATATATTTTTGAATATTATGGTGTGGATTTGATATAATGTTATAGTTGTGGATAGTATTTATAAATTTTGCAAAGTAAGCAAGTGGTTATATAATATTCGATTGGTCGGGGAATATTCATTTTAACAGAGAATATTGTACGACGGCACAATCATTGGTGGACCCGACAACGAAAGTATTATCGTAGTTAGAAAACGACAAAATTATCTTTCTATAAAAATAACGGTGGAGGTGTTACCATTAAAACTGTTGAACTACCCGGTAGTAAAAGTACAGTAATACGCATGGTTGCATATTAGCACGCGGTATTGATTATTGATGCTTACATGAGAAGTCACTCAATTATACTCAATTATTGCTACAATAATTGCTGCATCATATCTCTCATATTATTGATTCAATTATTGTTACAGTATCATCTGCATTATATGATATATTATTATATCAATAATTGAGACGGCAAAGTTATTCATATTATTATTTGTAATATTAACAATGTCTAGAAGTTCTGTCAAGGAGAGGTTTGGTCACCTAATTGCGCGCTAATAAGGAGGAATCCTTATCGGAAAGCCCCTCTTTCCTGGGAACGAACTGGTTGTTAAATATTGTGAATTATAATATTAATGATGAATAAGTTCGTGTTGATTAAAGATGAATTTTATAGTTTCATTGTGTTGAAATTATTTGTATTAGTGGAAATCGACATTTATTTCGATAATAATTGATGTCTGAAGGTTATATTGTTTAATCGGGTATTTGGGGCACTTTTCGTGTCGGAGTACTATTTACGAGTTACTATTAATGAGTTACTATTTACGAGTTACTATTCATGAGTTACTATTCATGAGTTACTATTCACGAGTTACTATTCATGAGTTACTATTCACGAGTTACTATTCACGTGGTACTATTCACCCGTAAGATATATTTTTTCGGTCCAAATCATTTTTGGGTATAATATTATTCCATAAGGAGATGTGCTAATTTTTCAGACCGTTGGTTGAAGATATAATAGTAAATCAATATGGACCGCTGGTGGAAAGTTATAATAGTAAATCAATATGGATCGCTGGTTTAAAGTTTTAATAGTAAATTAGTATGGACCGTTGCTTTAAGTTTTAATAGTAAATCAATATGGACCGTTCATTTAAAATTAAATCAATCTGGACCGTTCATGAATTAGTTACTATTCATTCCATTCTCCTATAAATAGAAGCTCATTCCTTCATTATTTCTTACGAATTCACTGAAACTCTAGAGAGAGAAACTATAGAGAGAAAGAAGAAAAGTATTCTGTTACTTCACTACTCCAATATCCAGTTTCTTTAAAGGTAAGGGATATTATTTGTTGTCCTCGTAAGGGATATTATTTGTTGTACTGTACTCGTGGGGATATTATTTGTTGTACTCGTAAGGGTATTCTTTCTTTCTTATTCGTGAAGAGAACTTACATTATTCCATTCTTTATTATTACATTGAAATAACCTATATATCTGTGGCTACCCTATACTTGGTAAAATTCTTACATTATTCCATTCTTATTATTACATTAGAATAACTTTGCTCATCTGAATCACGCATGCATGGTAATTTCTGTTATTATTCCATTCTTTATCATTCTGTTGGAACATCCTGTCTGTGCTTTTACGCATGACCTGTTCCGTTCTTTATTATTACGTCGAATATATCGTCATGCGCGTTCTGCCGGACCGGTTCCATTATTTATTATTACGTCGTAATATCACATACGTGCGTTCTGTGGGACCTAGTTCCATTATTTATTATTACAGCCGGAATATCATCCTGTATGTGCGTTTATCTATGGGACTGATTCCATTATTTATTATTCATTTGGAATAACACTGTCTGCGCGATCTATCTCACGTATGGTGAATCCTACATTATTCCATTCTTTATTATTACATTGGAATAACTCGTCTATGTGGATTACCACATGCATGGTGAATGATCTTGTGTATTCATTCCTTATTAATTTGTGGAAATGATCAGATATCGTGGATTACTGCATGGCGGTGAAAATCCATTTGCGCTTTCATATATTATATTATACTCAGTTGGTTAAAGCTTTGGCTTCTATACTCCATGAAATTAGTTTAATATCCTTGATATTTGCGCTTCATCCAGTATCTTTTCATGGAAATATTCTTCTGAGCATTCTTGAATTTTACTGCACAAAGCGAAAGATCATGTTGACAATTTGGGCGTTATTGAGTTCGTGATAAATTAACTTATAAATCTTTAAAATTTATTCTTGAACTTGTTTTATTGAATTGTCATTATCCTCATGCTTATATTATGTTGAAAGTCATCTTTAGCTTACGTGCATAGATGGACTTGGTATGATTATGACCAAGGATTATTCGGTATAATCATGACCGTAATGTGACGAATGATGTGGTAAAAGTCCTCATTGGCACATAGTAGTTCATTGGTGGACGATTGTTGGTATGATTATGACCAGGGATTATTTGGTATAGTCATGACCATTGATGATTACATGAATATCTTTGGCCGTGGAGCATGGATGATTCGATTTTATTTATTAAAATTTGAGTTTCAAATGATAAAAGTGATGAAAACTTTTTTAAATCATAGAAGATAGTAGATTTTATTCTCTACTTGACTCTTCTAATGGATTGCTTGTTCATTGCAGCTTAAACTTGATGTTTATTATATTTTATCGGTTTAACACCGTTGAAGGCTAATGATAATTTATTCTTCATTATCTTAGTCATAATATTTCTTCTTTGGGCTAGTTGAGCTCACCCTTTCTTTCACCGTTTTCTCTTGTGAAATGAGAACGTAATGGGACTAGTCGGGGAACGGTGATGATCCTAGATGGTGCATTAGTAGTCCTCACTATTACGTGAAATAGTGTGATAATAAATGTAATGAGGACTCCATTGAGTGTGGATATTATCTAGATGACAATATTTGTATTAAAACTCACAGCCTATGTTTTGTCGTATTTTACACGACTGTTGTATAATTAAGTTGTATTTGTATTCAGTACCTTATATCTGGTGACCCAAGATGGGTGATGTATACTTGTTTTGGGGGCGTCACAGAAGTTACTTCAGCTGGTGTTACGCACAGTTTTTGAATCTAGAGCTGGTGTCACAGAACTTCCCAAGGGTAAAGAAGTTTGAAACCAAGATGATCAAAGACTAGCCTCACTACAAAGTCTACTGACATGCTGGCAACCATTACATTCCATATGATAGTAGAGTGGGTTCTGATAGCAGAAGGATCATGACCAAGGAGATGATCGTAGAGTCTCTTCACTCTATCATTGAAAATGATCAATTTCAATTTGAGAAGCTTCCCTCTGCCCAAGCACAGTTGTCTGACATTCCTTCATCCTCCAACAGTGATTGGCGCTCAACGATTTATCAAATTCTCACTGCTTTTGAAAATCTGTCCAAGAATGAAAATCGTGGAGCCCAATCTGGTGTTCAACAAGAACCTACCCAACCACATTACCAAACTCCTACGGAGTAGGAGTTACTGAAGAATTCTTATGAGTTGGTTGAGAAAATATCCATCATCACCGAAGAGGCAAAGATGTTGACAGAAGCAGGAGATAATGCGGTTCAAGACAGACTCCAAGACACTATGTCTGATATATCTCTCAAAATCAAAGAGAGAGATCAAATCTATCTGAAGGCTATACATGAACAAAAGGCAGAAGCTCTACGAGCACAACAGGCTAATGAAGAGCAAATCCAAGCCCTCTCTGATATGATTGACAATCTAAATCAGTCTTTCTCTCTACAACTTGAGCTAAGCCAACAAGAACTCAAGATTGAGGTTGGTAACTCATCTTACCTGATGGAGCAACTAATGTCCAACATGGAGCAGCTTTCTCAACTGATTAATGACAAAAAGGGAGAGAAAAAGAGACATAGAAAGAAGCACTCAAAGAGGAACAGAAAGGCTAAGAAGAAGGCAAAGAATAAGATAGCAGCAGCAGAATCATCATCTGAGGGGTAGCCAAAGGATGATGATCATATGAATGCAGAGTCTGAGGGGGAGCAGAGAAAAGAAATGAAGTCACCATCCTAGGGGGAGCAGGAGCAAAAAGATCAAGCAGATAAGTAACTAATCAATAGAAATCCTGGAAACTCACATAGAGCCAAAAAGGTACATCTCTAACTAGTTAGGTATGTTCTGGATCCAGGATGTAAAGTGTCATAGTTTATGTAATTCCATATTATTATCATTGACATTCATGGTTATCTGTTTTAGAAATACAGTTGCTCACTGTATATAAGATTCATTCATATCATGTATATTCACTAATTGTTTTTGTCATAATCAAATAGGGGGAGATCGTTAGGAATAAGCATGTGAATGATATTCCTATTTATGTATGATTTGATTATGATATAAATGAATGAATATGCAAGTATGTTTGCATTAAGAAAGGCTGTAAAGTCCTTTGATAATAATAGGAACATATGTACAAGGACTTAGAATGAATTGATCAAATATGTTAGGTTGATCCTACATAAGCAAAATAACTTTGTAAAGTCCTTAAAAAGAAATGATGTACAAGGACTGTTAATATAGAAAGATCAAGCTTGTTAGGTTGATCTTATAATGTAATAGATAGGCTTGTCTAATCGTCGAGCACTGCACCAGAAATCGTAGTCTGCCAAGAGAGTCAAGGAAAACTCGAGAGCTATCAAGTCAAAATCGTAGTCTGCAAGATAGTAGATCTCGGAGTTCGTAGACTGCCAGGAGAGACGAGGAAGGATCATAGTGTGTCGAGAAGAACTTCCTCAGAGCCATAATCTGTTGAGAAAGTCATGTTCAGAATCATAGAGACAGCCTGTCTACGAGCCGACCGAGATCTGCCAAAGCCAAGATAAGAATCGTAGACTACACCCGGAGTCATAGAGTCTACTGACCATATTAGAGGCAGAGATCGTAGTCGAACAAGATCAGATGAAGACAACAAGCATAAAGGCAGAAATCGTAGAGTGTTAAGATCTGATCTCAGAGTCGTAGTGTCTGCACAACCCAAGCTGAATCGTAGAATACAGAACTAATGTAACGATCGAGAAATTTGTAATTTAATTTAAATATTTATGGAATTAAAAAAATATTTAAAATAATTTATTTATTGAAAAAAATAAATATTTGATGAATTGTCATGAATTAATTTAGTAGCTCAATTGATTAATGTTAATTGAATCAAGTAATGATAATTTTATTTGTTGGATTTAATTTAAGGAAAATAATTAAATTAAATCAATTGCTTAATATTTAAGAAATTAGTTAAATTAAATGAATTGTTTAATTTAAAGGAAATAAATAAATTAAATATAGTAATGTGTCTAATTTATTAATTAAATTAGATATATAATTATTTATTAATTATAAGGTATAATGATAATAAGAATTTTTTTATTATTATGAGTTATTTAAATTAGCTAAACTAAGTTATTTAAATTAATCAACTAAAAGTGTGACATAAAACTGTATAATATAAATGTTATTAAAATAATTTAGTTGGGAGAGTTTTTGGTTAGCCATACAAGGCCATGTGGCCTTTGGCATTATTCAACTGACGCTGCCTTTTTGTGTCTTTACCTGACGTTAGTGGGAGTCATCTTATATTTTCCTACGCGTTATTTTCTAAGGTTAAGTTGTGAGAAGGAGAAATAACAGAGGGTGAAAGAAGTCAGTGGTTTTGAATAGAGAATTCTCTGAGATTTCAAGAGGAAGGAGAGGATTGCTAAACCTTGTTGTCATCTTTTGCTAGTCAATAATCAAAGATTAAGGCATACCTAATTCTAATTCTCAGACTTGTGATTTTTTATTCTCTGTAAATTGATTATTGGGTTTGTGGCTCATACGTTGTGTATATTGTGTGGATTAAGTTGTAGAATCTATTGTCATCTTGTATGCATGTTGTATCAGTTATCAAATTGTGAGAAATTGGTTTTAGAAAGGAATTGAAAATCACAGTGTTCATATTTATATAGTATGGCTTTAGAAAGTACGAAATTTGATGCTTTATATGTGTGGTAAACTGTGGTTTGTTATTGGTTTATGATAGTCTATTAAGAAATGCACATAGGGTAATTTGAACGAAGTAATTCGGACAAGAATCGAAGTCACAGTGGTGATTTCTGTGGAAGAAGTTCAAAAATGGAGTTTTATATGAAAATATGGAATTTTGAGAAATTAAACTAGTTTTAGTTGATGATAAATTGTGTTAATTGATTGTAAATGTTAGCAATCATGTTTGTAATAGTCTCTGTACTAATTGTAGATGTTAATTTCATTGTTTGGTGGGTGAAATTAAGTATTAGTTGGGCTAAAACGGCTCTTATTCACTTTGCAAATCAAGATTCAATACGTGCACCAAATAGCAATTGCTACTGGTGCCAAGGTAAAATGCAAGACAACAAGCTAGATTCCAAGTCTATGTGTGGCAATTGGCTACACACCCGAATCGAGACAAAGAGGTCTCTTGCTTGTTTCGCGTCGGGCTTGTTTCGGGCTTGTGTTAGTTTGTGAGTATGTTAATGATGTTAAAACATGTTATAAACTATAATAATAGATGTTAATGTGTTGAAATGCAAAGTACAAAGATTTGAAATAATTATTTAAATAAGTTATAAAATGAAACCAAATGAGATGTTTCGAAAGATAGAGTTGAACGACTAAGTTATGTTGATCAATGTGTAATTTCAGAAGCGTCAAGTATGTTAACCTAAATGGTTAGGGTTATGACCTAAATGATGGTTTAAACCCTAAAGCTAATATTCATACAATTAATTGTTGTTGCAATTTTGATGATATGTGTAGGGTAATTGAAAATTATTTCATTTGTGTAGCTTACAAACAAGGCAAGTCTTCTAACTCCATACTTTCATTGAGTTAGTTTGTTATGGTTATGCAAGTTCTCTAACTCTACTTTCATAAATGTGCAAGTTTCTAAATCTTATATTTGTCATTGAGCAAGACTATTGATTCTATTCTGATAAATGATTGAATAAGCTCATGTAACCTAATTCGTTACATCGAATGAGTTTCACATTCTCATTTCTTGTTATTAGTATTCAAAACATATATTGTTCTAACACGTTGATTCAAAGGAGATTGTTTTAATTCCTTGAATATAATTCTTTGCATATATATCATGCTTATTCAGTTATATATTGTCAATATTCGATCTTTGACTTTGATAGCCTTGTTCAGTTATACATTCTTGTATTAAATCTTTATTTATGGAAATTGAATAAGTGTTCTAAAATTCTAGAAACACTGATAAGCTAGTTCCAAACTAAACTTTCTTTAGTGCGGAAATTCTAAATTCAAACTGAGACGAACAACCCTAACATAGGGGATTTTGTACGTGTAATGTTTAGATGTTTGTGCACAATACATGGTACAAAGGGCTGATCCCCCTGAGTACGTTAAGAAGAGTCTGTACAGTCTAACGACTGTTGATATTAAGATAATAATACCTAAATACCGTGGACATAGTTCGTGGTCTTAAGACCCTCAGATAATTAAAGTTCGAACTTGTTTTCTATTTTAATTCATAGAACAAGTTCTTTATCATTCAGTATTCTTTGTTCACTCTCATGTTGTTATTATACTCTCTTTATGTCAGTGAGCAATTGTTTGCTCTCTCTTGCAATTAAACAATGCAGCTAAAGTTGAAAGAGCAAGATGTCTAAGTGATGAAGAATTGTTTAAAGTTTATTTAAATAATTGAAGTCTTAAGTCTTGTTTTATTTTATAATGTATTCCGCAAACTGATGTAATAATTTTAGGTTTAGATTACCTGGGATTTGTTTTGAGATTATGATGTAACCCTTTAATGGGAGAGATTATTGTTTAAGTTATTTAAATTATGTCTTTATCCTTTGATTATGGGTAGTTAGGTACAATAGATTTGATAAGTGAGCACCAAATTCGGTGGAAATGAAGTACCCGGATTTGGGAGTGTCACAGGTTGGTATCAAAGCTTTAGGTTATGAACCTTAGGTGGGGAAAACCTTAGGAAGTAGCCTTTAAGAAGTCAGAAAACATAGAGGTGATTAACTCTTATCGGGTTTTAAGGAATGGATTAAGGCATCCATTGAAACTAAACAATAAAAGACATTATGTGCTATGTGTTAATAACTTATGTGCTCATGAGTATCGATAATGTTAAGTAAAACTTAAAATATTTTGTTGACAGGATGTCTAACGAAGGAGGTCCACTCACTAGAGAGGCGATACCTCGGTACCTAGAGATGATGAACCCCGGATATTCACGAAAAGTGAACAAAGATTAATCCAAGAGAATGAGCCTATGACCGATCCCGAGGAGGATAGTTCTGAGGAGGATGATGATGAGGAGGATCCTGAGGAGTTTCTACCAAACTCTGTATCGGCTGAGATGTATAATGCTCTGTATGACCGTAACATGTAGAGTTACTGAGGATAATATTGAGGAGTCAAGGAGATGGTAGAGATGCATCACGTTGCATTGGAGCGAAGGAGGTAGAGATTCGTGAACTTGACTCAAAACTTGGAAACACGGGATGGGAGCTAGTTCATACCAAGGGTCAGCATGAAGACCTGTTGGCAGTGAACGAGAAGATGTAGACTGACATGGAGAAGATGAAGACTGACATGGAGAAAATGAAAGATGACTTCAAAGAGGAATCAACTAAGCGTGCAAGAGCAGAGGATGCTTGTATGAAGGCGACTCAACGTGCAGATCGTGCTAAGGCTAAGGTCAAAGTGAAGAAAGCCAAGATGAAGGAGATGGATTATGCTTTTAATTCGGCGATTGATAGGGCCCAGGATTGAGTCCATTATTACCCACCTCAATTTGAAGACTCACCGTGGTTTGTGATGGATCGTAGGACTGCGTATCTTATCATGGAGGAAGAGCGTCGAGAGGCCATACGACGTCTTAATATGAATAGATAGAAAATAAGAGTGATAATAATATGTGGTTAATTATGCGAGTAAATTATTGTGAATCCCTTATTTTGAGATTAATAAAGGGATAGTATGAGTATGTAATCCTGAAACTGGTTTAGTTCAGGAAAGTGGATGTTTATAGCAGATATGCTATCTTTAGTATGTTTAAAACATTATGAATGAATAAAATATTAGAGTTTATTTGAGATGTTATGTGTTAAAGCTTCAATTTTGGAATGTTTAAGTTAAACCTTGGATACCCAAGAATTTGAGTAATGAACTAATAAGCGTATATTTTAACAGAAAATGCCTCCTAAGAGAAGACAACCAAGTCAGCAAGTACCTCCTGAGGGGTCTACTAACAATAACAATGAGACCAACGTGAATCCAGTTCAGCAGTTGGTAGCTTTGTTGATGGGAGCACTTGCAAATCAACCGCAAGCTCAAGTTACGACTTTTAAGGAATTCAAAGCGGTTGAACCGCCAGAGTTTCAAGGGTCTATGAATCCAGTGGAAGCCCAAACCTAGATCATGGAAATGGAGAAGGTGTTTGATGTTGCTAGAGTTAGCGAAGATCGTAAGATCGCGTTCATGACGCTTATGCTTAAGTCAAAGCTAGCTCTTTGGTGGCAAGCAAATAAAGTTCGTGGAGGACAAGGAGTGATAGCGTAGGACAGATTTAAGGAGATTTTCTTTGAAATGTACTTTCCAGCGAGTTCTCAGAATCAGTTGGAAGTGCAATTTCTTGAGCTTAAGCAAGGAACTATGACGGTGCCAGAATATGTTGCGAAGTTTAACAAGTTGGCAAGGTTTGCCACTTATCAAGTCAATACGGATGAGCGTAAGGCGAGAAGGTTCGAATAAGTTGAAACCACAGTCAGATAGCAAGGTTTCAATGTTCCAGTTAAATACATTTGCGGCTGTACTAGAAAAGGCAATTATCGCAGAAGGTGGAAGCGATGCCTTGACCAAGTATAACCAAGATCAGAAGAAGAGGAAGAATGATAACGAGAATAAGGCTAGTGGAAGTAATGTTGGAAGTAACCATCAGAAGAGGAAATGGAACGAAAATTCGATTACGGGAGGACAACAGGGAAGTCAGCAGAAGAAAAAGTTTGAAGCTTGTGCTACGTGTGGAAAGAATCATACTGGGGTATGTTTAAAGGGAAAGCGAGTGTGTTTCAACTGTGGTCAGGAGGGTCACATTGCACCGAACTATTTTAGTCTGAAGAAAGGAGCCTATTTTACCTGCGGTTCAAAGGATCACATGGCTCGTGATTGTCCCAAAAAACCAGCGGGGAGTGTAAGTGGAGGAAAAGGAAACAACAATGGTGGTGGTGCATTGACTATCACTGGACTAGCTCAGTCAAGCCGACCTATTGCAAGAACTTTCAATATGACCGTGCAGGATGTTGTTCAGTCTAAGGATGTGGTGTCAGGTATTTTTCCAATTAATGGTATTAATGCTTATGTACTATTTGATTCGGGTGCTACTTGTTCATTTATATCCGATGAATTTGCTCAGAACTTAGAATTGCCCCAGGAAGAATTAGAATTTCCTTTAAGTATAGAGATTGCGAATAAGGAAGTGATTCATGTTAGATTTGTATATGAGAATTGTAAAGTGGTTATAAAGGGTCAAGAGATGAGGGTAGACTTGATACCAATTAGATCGGGGAGTTTGATGTTATCTTCGAATGGATTGGTTATTCAATCACGGAGCGATGATTGATTGCTAAAGAAAATGTGTTAACCTTATGACTCGTCGAAAGGTTGTGTTCTATGGCAAAGAAATCACCTCGACAAGCAAGTTGTTTGACGGTGATGCAAGCCAAGAAGTTGTTAATACAAGGATGTGTAGGATACTTAGCCTACATAGTTGATACATAAAAGAAAAGTGCGAAGTTAGAAGAGATACCGATCATAAGAGATTTTGCAGACGTATTTCCAGATGATTTGTCGGGTCTTCCGCCAGATCGACAAATTGAGTTCGTGATTGATTTAGTACCAGGAACAGGTCCGATATCTAAGGCACCATACAGAATGGCCTCGGTAGAGATGAAAGAGTTGATGGTGCAACTGCAAGAATTGCTCGACAGGAAGTATATTCAGCAGAGCGTATCGCCATGGGGAGCGCCAGTGTTATTTGTAAAGAATAAGGATTGATCGATGCGGCTCTGCATTGACTATCGAGAATTGAATAAGGTTACGATTAAAAATAAGTATCCGTTACCAAGAATCGACGACCTGTTTGATCAACTGAAGGGTGCGGGATATTTTTCAAAGATATACTTAAGGAGTGGTTATCATTAGTTGAAGGTGAGGCCAGAAGACGTACCGAAGATGGCATTCAAAACTCGGTATGGTCATTATGAGTTTCTGGCTATGTCATTTGGTTTAACCAATGCACCTACAACGTTCATGGATTTGATGAACAGGGTGTTTAAACCATTCTTAGATAAATTTGTGGTAGTGTTTATTGACGATATCTTGGTGTATTCTAAGACCGAGGAAGAACATGTTGAACACTTAAAAGTGATGTTGGAGACATTGAGAAAGAAGAAGTTGTACGCAAAATTTTCAAAATGTGAGTTTTGGATGGAATATGTACAGCTTCTCGGGCATGTTATTGATAAAGACAGAATTTCGGTGGATCCATCAAAAGTTGAAGCTATAGTAAACTCGGATCAGTCGAAGACACCGTCAGAGATAAGGAGTTTCTTAGGGTTGGCAGGTTACTATAGGCGTTTTATTCAAGATTTTTCCAAGATCGCGACCCCGTTGATGAATTTAACCAGGAAGGCGGTTAAGTTTGTTTGGACGGAGAAGTGTGAGGAAAGTTTTCACGAATTGAAGAAGAGATTGAGCTCAGCACCTGTGTTGTCATTGCTTGATGATACAGGAAATTTTGTGGTGTATAGTGACGCATCGCATAAAGGACTAGGTTGTGTGCTTATGCGAGAATCTAGATGAGTTATTAACATATGCATCACGTCAATTAAAAGATTACGAAAAGGGGTATCCGACTCATGACTTAGAGTTGGCTGCGGTAGTGTTTGCCCTAAAGATTTGGAGACATTATCTTTACGGAGAGAGGTGTGAGATATATACTGACCATAAAAGTCTGAAGTATATCTTTACAGAAAAAGACTTAAACATGCTGTGACGACCCCAAAATAGGTCCATTCAACCCAACCCATTCTGAGTCGCCAAATACATGGTACAAAAACAAATACAACTTCAGTAGTACAATTATCGTGCAAAATACGACAACACATATACTGTGAGTTTGAATACAACTATTGTCTAATAGAGAGTATAAAAACTCAAAAGGAGTCCTCATTACAATTATTGATACACTATTTTACAAAATAGTGAGGACTACTAAAACAACTATCCCGAACCATCACTCCAAACCCCTGGCTAGTTCTGCTATGTTCTCACCTCCCGAGAAGAAAAATGGAACAAAAAGAAAAAGGGTGAGCTCAACTAGCCCAATGAAAAAATATTATGACTAAGATAATATACAACAAATTATCGTTAGTCTTCAACAGAATAATCGATAAAATATAATAGACAACAAGTTTTAGATCAACAACCTGCAATAAAAAAACAAACAATCCATTAGAAAAGTCAAGTAGAGAGAAATTCTACTATCTTCTAAGATTTAAAAGTCCATCATCAATATTTTATCCTCAGAACATCAATCAATACACATCTTGAATCAAATATTCATCTTTGCACTACAGCCAAAGATATTCATTTATCACCAAATTAGTCACGTTCATCTCAACACCTGTTCATCTTTGCACTACGGGCCAAAGATATTCATTAGGTAATCATTCATCTTTGCACTACAGGCCAAAGATATTCATCAGTTAATCATCATTTAGGACTGAGGATAATGAAAAATATCTTAAAGAAAATGAATCCAGTAAGATAAAAGATCAAATATTAGGGATTCATATTACAGTTTATCCAAGTTCAAAAATACTTCATAATAACCAATTTTGAAGCAGAATTCAAAATAAAGATCAAAATATGGATACAATCAAAGATAGTAACCATAATAGACACCTTGGATAAAAAGAAGAAAATTTCATTTTTCGGTGAATAGTAACTCCGACACCAAAAGATAGAAATTCCACAAGAAAAATCATCATGCTTCGTGAATAGTACTCGTGAATAGTAACCCCGACATGAAAAGTTCCAAATTTGATAAAAAGTTCCAACCAATATTTTGGCATAATGATATTGAAGAAATAATATCACTTACGAAGAAAATAACATCCCTTACTTCAAAAAGATAATACTTACGGGTGAATCTTTGGATATAGTCTTTGAAGGAACTTGCACCAGATATAGCAACACTCAAAGTATCAAAATACTCACAAGAATACGCCGATAATATAGAGAGAGAGAGAAAACTTATGAATTACGGTGTGATTTTCAATTCTAACTAAGCACCCTATTTATAGAAAAATGCTTAGAACGCCATAGAAGACTAACTTGCTACCTACGGCTTTTTACTCATTACTATTGCCACCCACCACATTTGAAATTCAATTGAGCACATTTCTCACCAACCAATTCTAGAATTTTCCAAAATGTTTTATCATTTAAACAATAATCGAAACTTTAATAATTCATAGAAAATAGCCCGTTTATCGTAAAAAATACTGAATTTTATGTCCATCCCAACACGAAATCAATTCTCTACAACTTTTTAGCTTTGATTTTTCCAAATTCCAAATGTAAAATACCCGAAATCCACAAATGGATGATTTTTAAATACTTCAATCCGGCAAAATCTTGATAAAACACCTCAAAGATTAATTCCTTCATTAATAACCACATAAATAAATCCATCATTTATATCTACATAAAATAAATATTTTCTTATCATATGAATCAATAATTAATTATTCACAAATAATATTACGAAATCACATTTATGACAACGAAATTCGTTCCTGGAAAGAGGGGCTTTCCGATAAGGATTTCTCCTCCTTACTAGCGCCATGAATTAGGTGACCAAACCTCTCCTTGTGTAACTTTCTAGACATAACCAATAATGTTATCTATTAATATTATTCAAATAATATGAATTATTGATCCGATAATGGAGATACTGCATGCGTTGACAATTATTGAAACAACAATAATATAAAATATCAACTCAAAGAATTATTGAATCAATAAAATAAAATATTGAGCGATAATTACCGTAACAATTATTGAGTAGTGCCTTCACGTAAGGATCAATAATTCATCAATCTTTACATGCAATCTGGTGTGCTTCTTTGTGCTGACAATGCGTATTAATGTATTTTAACCACCGAGTATTCCAACAGTGTTAACGGTAACAACTATGTCGTTATTTATAACAACCCAAACTTTGTCGTTTTCTTCATCCGACAGTTATCCGTTATGGGGCCCACAAATGACTGCGACGTCGTACGAATATTCCCCGACAACAAGAATATTCCACGACCAAACGAATATTCCCCGACAACAATGATTATTTTATAGCAACTTGCTTATTTTACAAAATTTGCACATTTCACCCATAACCAAAGTATTATATCAAATTAACACCTTATTATTCACAATAATAATTAGAGAAAATTCGATTTTATTCATTAAAAAAATTGGGGTCTTACACATGCGACAAAGAAGATGGTTGGAACTAATCAAAGATTATGATTGCGAGATCTTCTATCATCCCGGAAAGGCGAATGTTGTTGCTGATGCCTTAAGTAGGAAGGGACGAGAGAAGTTAATGTTGTTGACAGCCCAGGAGAAGCTAGTGTCGGAAATGGCTAAGATGGAGTTAGAAATTAAATATCCAACAGAATCCGATGAAAATTTATTCCAGATAGGAAATGATTCAACGTTGGTAGATAAAGTGAAGAATGCACAACTTCAGGAAGAAGACTGCGACAAGATAAAGCAGAAAATAGCTGAAGGTGAGGAAAAAAAATTCAAAATCGATTCGGAAGGGTTACTTCGGTTCGAAGGGAGAATTTAGGTACCGCAAATACCAGAAATTAAAGAAGAAATTTTGAGTGAAGCTCACAACTCAAGATATTCGATTCACCCTGGAAGTACGAAAATGTACCAAGATCTTAGACATCATTTTTGGTGGCTGAATATGAAGAGGGATGTGGCTGAGTGTGTGGCGAAATGCTTAACGTGTCAGAAAGTTAAAGCTAAACATCAAAGGCCAAGCGAATTGTTACAACCGTTAGAGATACCAGAATGGAAATGGGAGCATATCACAATGGATTTTGTGGTAGGACTTCCAACGACTCAGCAAGGGTATGACGCCGTTTGGGTAATTGTTGATCGATTGACGAAGTCGGCTCACTTTTTGCCGATTAAGATTTGATTTACCCTAGATCGGTTAATAAAACTGTATGTAAAGGAAATTGTGTCAAGACACGGTGTACCTGTGTCCATTGTGTCAGACAGAGATCCACGTTTCACATCTAATTTCTGGAAACGACTACAAAAATGTTTGGGAACACAGCTGAGAATGAGCACAACATACCATCCTCAAACCGACAGACAAAGCGAGAGAACCATCCAAACACTAAAAGATATGCTCGGAGCATGTATTATGGATTTCAAGGGAAATTGGGATGATCATTTACCATTGGGTGAATTTTCATATAATAATAGTTATCACGCGAGTATTGGCGTACGCGCTTACGAAGCGTTATCTGTAAAATGCGAGAACTCCGTTATCTTTGGAATGAGGTAGGAGAACGTCAGCTATTGGGTACAGAGTTGGTGCAACAAACCATTGCAATCATTAAGGTGATTCGAGCAAGATTGATAGCTGCACAAGATGATGTAAGAAATATGCTTGGATCAAGACCGAAACAAAAATCGGAATTCGATGTTAGTAGTTATGTTTTCTTGAAAGTATCTCCCTGGAAGGGGAAAATTCGATTTGGCAAGTAAGGGAAATTGAGCCCAAGATTTATAGGACCTTTCGAAGTGCTTCGACGGGTTGGCGAAGTGGCGTACGAGGTAGCCTTACCTCCAGAGTTAATGCATATCCATAATATTTTCCACATCTCAATATTGAGACCATATAAGCCTGATTATAGGCATGTTATAGAATATGAGCCCTTACAGTTTGAGAAAGACTTAACATATGAAGAAGTCCCTGTTCAAATTATTGACAGAAAAGAGCAAGTACTGAGGAATAAGGTGATACCTTCTGTTAAGGTAATCTAGAAAAACCACAATGCTGAGAAAGCTACGTGGAAACTAGAAAATGTTATGATGAAGAATTATCCTCAGTTATTTGCTTGATTTTGTATAGCGATTCTGGGGACAGAATCTTGTTAAGGAGGGAAGAATATAATTAATGAATTTTTTGAGTTGTGATTCTGGGGACAGAATCCTTTTAAGGAGGGAATGATGTAACGATCGAGAAATTTATAATTTAATTTAAATATTTATGGAATTAAATAAATATTTAAAATAATTTATTTATTGAGAAAAAAAAATATTTGATGAATTATCATGAATTAATTTAGTAGCTAAATTGATTAATGTTAATTGAATCGAGTAATGATAATTTTATTTGTTGGATTTAATTTAAGGAAAATAATTAAATTAAATCAATTACTTAATATTTAAGAAATTAGTTAAATTAAATGAATTGTTTAATTTAAAGGAAATAAATAAATTAAATATAGTGATGTGTCTAATTTATTAATTAAATTAGATATATAATTATTTATTAATTATAAGGTATAATGATAATAAGAATTTTATTATTATTATGAGTTATTTAAATTAGCTAAAATAAGTTATTTAAATTAATCAACTAAAAGTGCGACATAAAACTATATAATATAAATGTTATTAAAATAATTTAGTTGAGAGAGTTTTTGGTTAGCCAAACAAGGCCTTGTGGCCTTTGGCAATATTCAACTGACGCTGCCTTTTTGTGTCTTTACTTGACGTTAGTGGGAGTCTGCTTATATTTTCCTACGCGTTATTTTCTAAGGCTAAGTTGTGAGAAAGAGAAATAACAGAGGGTGAGAGAAGTCAGTGGTTTTGAAGAGAGAATTCTCTGAGATTTCAAGAGGAAGGAGAGGATTGCTAAACCTTGTTGTCATCTTTTGCTAGCCAATAATCAAAGATTAAGGTATAACTAATTCTAATTCTCGGACTTGTGATTTTTTATTCTCTGTAAATTGATTTTTGGGTTTGTGGCTCATACGTTGTGTATATTGTGTGGATTAAGTTGTAGAATCTGTTGTCATCTTGTATGCATGTTGTATCAGTTATCAAATTGTGAGAAATTGGTTTTAGAAAGGAATTAAAAATCATAGTGTTCATATTTATATAGTATGGCTTTAGAAAGTACGAAATTTGATGCTTTATATGTGTGGTAAACTGTGGTTTGTTATTGGTTTATGATAGTTTATTAAGAAACGCACATTGCGTAATTTGAACGAAGTAATTCGGACAAGAATCGAAGTCACAGTGGTGATTTCTGTGGAAGAAGTTCAAAAATGGAGTTTTATATGAAAATATGAAATTTTGAGAAATTAAACTAGTTTTAGTTGATGATAAATTATGTTAATTGATTGTAAATGTTAGCAATCATGTTTGTAATAGTCTGTACCAATTGTAGATGTTAATTTCATTATTTGGTGGGTGAAATTCGTGTTAGTTGGGCTAAAAACGGCTATTGTTCAACGCCGAAGTTCTGCGTCTGTACTGCACCAAATAGTAATTACTACCGAATGCCAAGGAAAAAATGGCAGCATTGCTTGCCACACCTCTAATCGAGACAGACAATGAGGTGCAGCTTGTTCTCGCAGTCGGGGCTTGTTCGGACTTGTGTTAGTTTAGTGAGTATGTTAATGATGTTAAAACATGTTATAAACTATAATAACAGATGTTAATGCGTTGAAATGCAAAGTACAAAGATTTGAAATAATCATTTAAATAAGTTATAAAATGAAACCAAATGAGATGTTTTCGAAAGATAGAGTTGAACGACTAAGTAATGTTGATCAATGTGTAATTTCAGAAGCGTCAAGTATGTTAACCTAAATGGCTAGGTACTAGGTTAGGGTTATGACCTAAATGATGGTTTAAACCCTAAAGCTAATATTCATGCAATTAATTGTTGTTGCGATTTCGATGATATGTATAGGGTAATTGGAAATTATTTCATTTGTGTAGCTTACAAACAAGGCAAGTCTTCTAACTCCATACTTTCATTGAGTTAGTTTGTTATGGTTATGCAAGTTCTCTAACTCTACTTTCATAAATGTGCAAGTTTCTAAATCTTATATTTGTCATTGAGCAAGACTATTGATTCTATTCTGATAAATGATTGAATATGCTCATGTAACCTAATTCGTTACATCGGATGAGTTTCACATTCTCATTTCTTGTTATTAGTATTCAAAACATATATTGTTCTAGCACATTGATTCAAAGGAGATTGTTTTAATTCCTTGAATATAATACTTTGCATATATATTATGCTTATTCAGTTATATATTGTCGATATTCGATCTTTGACTTTGATAGCCTTGTTCAGTTATACATTCTTGTATTAAATCTTTATTAATGGAAATTGAATAAGTGTTCTAAAATTCTAGAAACACTGATAAGCTAGTTCCAAACTAAACTTTCTTTAGTGCGGAAATTCTAAATTCAAACTGAGACGAACAACCCTAACATAGGGGATTTTGTACGTGTAATGTTTAGATGTTTGTGCACAATACATGGTACAAATGGCTGATCCCCCTGAGTACGTTAAGAAGAGTCTGTACAGTCTAACGACTGTTGAGGTTAAGGTAATAATACCTAAACACCGTGGACATAGTTCGTGGTCTTAAGACCCTCAGATAATTAAAGTTCGAACTTGTTTTCTATTTTGATTTGTAGAACAAGTTCTTTATCATTCAGTATTCGTTGTTTACTCTCATGTTGTTATTATACTCTCTTTATGTCAATGAGCAATTGTTTGCTCACTCTTGCAATTAAATAATGCAGCTAAAGTTGAAAGAGGTGATGATCCATCTACTAACAAGGGAAAGGGCAAGATGTCTAAGTGATGAAGAATTATTTAAAGTTTATTTAAATAATTGAAGTCTTAAGTCTTGTTTTATTTTATAATGTATTCCGCAAACTGATATAATAATTTTAAGGTTAGATTACCTGGGATTTGTTTTGAGATTATGATGTAACCCTTTAATGGGAGAGATTATTGTTTAAGTTATTTAAATTATGTCTTTATCCTTTGATTATGGGTAGTTAGATATAATAGATTTGATAAGTGAGCACCAAATTCGGTGGAAATAAAGTACCCGGATTTGGGGGTGTCATAACTAAGGCTTCAACAGATGTGTTCACAATGCCAAGGCAGAATCGTAGAGCAAACACGATTCTCAACAAAGAGCACTCCTAGAATATCCAAAGTATGAAGCCTCTGGTCTGAGCTATAGAGATACATCCCACTTGAAGGAAACCAGAGAGCACTCAACGAATGGTAAGCAAGCTAACAGAAGATCTAAGCACCAACCCCAATCAACATCCAGATTGAGTTGTGAAGCTATTCATTATTAAATCTTCCACAAGTAGATCAGAAGAAGACTTCAGCAACTGACTAAGGAAAGTCAGCAAATACAGTAGCTGTCAAGTAAATAGAAGACAACAATCTTGGGGTTAACCAAGATCGTAGTGTGTGCCAAACGAAGCAGGAACTGATGAAGTGTACATAGAGATATTAGTCAACTTATGAAGAACAAGGCTAAAGTGATTAAGGATTGGGTCAGTCCATTGATGATAAGTGAACAGGAGATCACAAGGAGAAAGCGAGCTGGGCATGTGATGCCCCCAAAATAGGTATACATCACCCATTCTGAGTTGTCAATACATGGTACAGAAACAACTACAACTTTATTATTACAACAGTAAAACTGTGAGTTTGAATACAAATATTATCTTCTAGACAATATATATACTCAAATAAATCCTCATCACATTTATTGATACATTATTTTACAAAAATGGTGAGGACTACTAAACAACTCTCTCTAGAACTTTCATTCCATACCCCGACTCGTACTTGCTATATTCTCGCCTCCTGAGAAGAAAAATTGAACAAAAAGGAAAAGGGTGAGCTCAACTAGCCCAGTAAAGAATATTATGACTAAGATAATATACAACAAATTATCGTTAGTCTTCAACAGGAAAAAATCTATTAGAATACAATAGACAACAAATTTTAAATCAATATTCAATGAAATAATAATTCATTAGAAGAGTTAAGTAGAGAATGCAAACTACTATCTTCTATGTATGAATTTAAAAGTTCATCGCTCATATCTTTTATCCCCATAACATCAATCAATATATATCTCGAATCAAATATTCATCTTTGCACTTTCTGCCAAAGATATTCATCGATTAGTCATGTTTCATCTAAACACTGCTCATTTTTGCACTTACTGACCAAAGATATTCTTCAAAATCATTCATCTTTTACACTACTGAGCCAAAGATATTCCATAATATCATCATTTAAGGTCAAGATGATGAAAATATTTTTAAAGAAACGAATCCAAAGAAACAAAATGACAAGGATTAAGGATTAAGGATTAGTACTTTGTTTTATCCACGTCCAAAAATACCTCAAAAATAATCACGATGGTGTAAAATTCAAGAATGATCAAAACATGGATACAATCAAAGCTAGTATCCGAATAGATATTTTGACGAAAAGAAAATTTTTCATTTTTCGATGAATAGTCTTAGTGATACGTGAATAATTAATGTCGTATCGTGAATAGTAACTCCAGACACCAAAAGTTCCAAATTTGATAAAAACTTCGGATCAATATTTCAACATAATGATATTGAAGAAATAATATCATTACTGAAAAAAATAATATCCCTTACCTCGAAAGATTAATACTTCTAGTTGGAATCTAAGGGTATAGTCTTTGAAGGAACTTGCATAGTCCTAACAATACTCAAAGTATACTCAAAATACTCACAAGAATACGCCGATAATATAGAGAGAAACTTGATTTACGGTGTGATTTTCAATTCTAACCTAAGCACCCTATTTATAGGAAAATGTTTAGAACACCAAAGCGAGAAAATTTAATAAAATATTAATATATATTATAAATTTCCTTAGCCCACCTTTGAAGATCCGATTTGAAATTAATATCACATGTTATGTAAGACCTCAAATTTTTTTTAAATAAAAGGAATTTCCTTTATTTATTATTTTGAAATAGTAAGGGTTGATTTGATTAATGTGGATAGTTAGGGGTAAAATACGCAAATATTTCAAAATAAGCAAGTGGTTATAAAATATTCATTTTTGTGTTTGGAATATTCGTTTGGTCGTGGAATATTCGTCGCTTGTCGGGGAATATTAAATGCGACAACGCAGACCATGTGTGGGCCCCATAACGAAAGCGATTGGATGAGGAAAACGACAAATATAAGTTGTTTAAAAATAACTAGCGTAATTGTTACCAATTAATCTCATTGGAATACCCGGTGGTTAAAACACACTAATACGCGTTCTTGAACAAAGAAGACACGGTATTGCATCAATTATTGATTCTTACGTAAGAAGGCACTACTCAATAATTGTTACGATAATTCTTGTTCAAATATTTTATTTTATTGATTCAATAATTGTTGCGTTGGTATTTTATATTATTCTTTGCTTTGAATAATTGTCACCGCACGATATTTCCCATTATCGGATCAATAATTCATATTATTTGAATAATATTATTAGATAACATTATTGGCAATGTCTAGAAAGTTCTGTCTAAGGAGAGGTTTGGTCACCTAATTGCGCTGCCAAGATGAGAGAGATCCTTATTGGAAAGCCCCTCTTTCTGAGGAAACTGGTTGTCATCATAAATGTGATTACGTAATATTATTTGTGAATAATTAATTATTGATTCATATGATAAGGAAATATTTATTTTATATGAATATAAATGATGAATTTATTTATGTGGTTATTAATGAAGGAATTAATCTTTGAGATGTTTTATTTGTATTTTGCCGGATTGGAGGTATTAAAAGATCAAATCGGTGTTATTACACTTTATTGTGTGAGTTATAATATTTAATCCGACCGTTGGATCGTTGTAATTTTGGATATGTTATACATATATAAGTTGAGTATATGTCCACAAATTTTGAACCGTTAAAAATGAGCGTATAATTTATTATGAATTTTAAGAGGTGGTGATTCGTAAATTAGGTTATAAATGATTTTGGTGGAAAATTCTAGAATTGGTGGGCCCCACTTGTGGTTGGTGAAAAAAATGTCTGAATTTTATTTCAAATGTGGTGGGTGGCAATAGTAGCGAGTAAAAAAGCCATCAGTGGCAAGTCAAGTCTTCTGCTTGGTACGGCTAACATTTTCCTATAAATAGAGGGCTAAGTTAGAATTGAAAATCACACCGTAAACAAGTTTTCTCTTTCTCTCTATATATTATCGAAAGTGTATTTTGTGAGTATTTTGAGTATACTTTGAGTATTGTTAGACGGTGCAAGTTCCCTTCAAAGACTATATCCTGTTTCAACTAAATCTTGCCTTTCGAGGTAAGGGATGTTATTTTCTTCTCGGATGATATTATTTCTTCAATATCATTATCTTTGAAATATTGGTTGGAACTTATTATCAAATTTAGAACTTTTTCATGTCGGGGTTACTATTTATGAGTTACTATTCACGAGTTACTATTCATGAGTTACTATTCACGATTCTTACTATTCACGTACTATTCATGAAGCGTGAAGATGTTTTTTTTGTGGAATTTCTATCTTTTGGTATCGAGAGTTACTATTCACGTACTACGGACTATATTCACGATACTCTGACACTATTCATCGAAAAATAAAATTTCTTTTTTTCGTCTAAAATATCTATTCGGATACTAGCTTTGATTGTATCCATGTTTTGATCATTCTTGAATTTTACTTCAGTATGATTATTTATGAAGTATTTGTGAAATCGGATTGTTTAGAGTACAAATCCATAATACTTGTTCTTTTGTTTCACTGGATTCGTTTTCTTTAAAAATATTTTTCATCATCCTCAGTCTTAAATGATGATATTATTGAATATCTTTGGCTGTGTAGTGCAAAGATGAATGATTTCTGAAGAATATCTTTGGCACGTAGTGCAAAGATGAGCAGTGTTTAAATGAACATGACCGATCGATGAATATCTTTGGCCTTTAGTGCAAAGATGAACAGTGTTGAGATGAACACATGGATTGATGAATATCTTTGGCCTCAGTAGTGCAAAGATGAATATTTGATTTGAGATGAATATTGATTGATGTTACGAGAGATAAAATATTGATGATGGACATTAAATTCATAGATTATAGTAGATTTCATTCTACGTAACTCTTATATGAATTATTATTTCACGCTAATATTGATCTTAAACTTGTTGTCTATTGTATTCTATCGCATTTTTTTCCTCGTTGGAGACTAACGATAATTTGTTGTATATTATCTTAGTCATAATATTCTTCTTCGGCTAGTTGAGCTCACCCTTTTCCTTGTTGTTCCATTTTTCTTCTCGTATAGGCGAGAATGTATGCGAGTACTAGCCTGTGGGTATGGAATGAAGGTTCTAGAGAGAGTTGTTTAGTAGTCCTCACCATTTTGTAAAATAATGTATCAATAATTATGATGGGGATTTATTTGCGTGTGGATATTGTCTAGAAGACAATATTATATTTAAACTCATAAGATATATATTGTCGTATTTCACACGACATTTGTATTATTGAAGTTGTAGTTTGCTTCTTGTACCATGTATTTGGCGACTTCGAATGGGTGTTGTGTATACCTATTTTGGGGCGTCACGATTAATATCGAGCTTAGGATATGATCTCTGGCGGAGATCGAGGAATAGAACTAGGAGGAGAGACGAGTAAAACCTTCGCTAGTGTGTCCTACCTAAGCTTATTTGTTGGTTGGTCGTAATATAGAGGTATTATGTGATTTGTTAATTTATTTAATTAACCCTTGTTTTATGATAGTTTTTAAGAATGGTCACGAGAACGTTAACAATGGAGTGAATGAGATCATGGAGACACCTCTAATCGCCAACCGTGGATAATGTGATGTCAAAGTAAGAAGGAATTAGAGATATCCATATGGTGAATGAAGAATTGATAGTTTTTTCGAGATAGTCGCAGAGGTAACAAATGAGAGTGAGGAAGAAGAGGAAGAAGAGGTACCAAGAGAGTTTATTAGAGGTATTTTATGATCAAAATGTAGAATTGCAAAATCGTATTCATGAGTTAGAAGAGCAAAATGAAGAATTGCGGTGATCGTGGAGCAAAAGGATGCAACGATTCAAGCTTGTGTTACCCGATCGTGATGCTTGAATGAAGCACTCTTTGGCGTAGTATAAGATGATAAAGTCGAATCTGAAATTTGAAAGAAGAAATAATCGAACGAGTGAGAATGAGTGATGCATGGGTAAAAGCCGCATGACGCGTTGATATTATGGAAAGAGATGTCCAATCTAAAAAAAGAGAAGATTTAACGATGACGGAAGACGTCGGCAGAGCAAAGACATCAAGACCATCAACAAATTCTGGGGAAGAGAACGATCGCCGCTTAGATGCTACAGATGTGGAGAGGAGGGACATATAAGGTCAAACTGTTCAAAGCCTTCCAAGGTATGTTTTAGTTGTGGAAAAGATGGTCACATAGCTCGATTTTTGTCTATAAGCGAAATCAAGTCCATTGGGACGTTGGCACGAGAAAGGACATGAAAAAGTCAAAGTCAACGATTCTCGGAAGAGCGTTTGTCGTGGCCAAATAAAATGCGAGGAACTCGAACGGTTAGCACCAGGTTAGTTAATTATAAATTCTTGCGAAGTTATTACCTTACTAGATACCTGGGGTTGTACCCATTCTTTTATCTCTCTTGCTTACATACAACGTTTGAACTTGACTACGGAGAAATTAAACTTTGACCTATCTCTGTGGAGACTCAAGTTAGAGAAACTTTCATTACATCCGTTGTTTAAAAATCTTGCTTGATTCAGTTGGTACTATCACATTACCCGTTAACCTTATTTCTATAGAGATATTTGCTTTTGATGTGATTTTAAGGTTAACTACTCATCATGCCAAAATTGATTGCTTTTGTAAGGTTGTTAGTTTTTATATTCCTAAGCAACTTTGTATTCAACTCAAGCGATCAAACCATTATAGTCAAACATTTTCATATCAAGCCATGAAGTCATTCGCTTATTACGGATGTCAAGTTTTCTTAGTCCATGTTATGGATTTGAATAAAGACACGTCGATTTGAATAATATTCTTGTTATTGATTTTTCCTGATGTATTTTCTCGAAGAATTTCTTGCTTACTTCCAAAGCTCGATATTAAATTTTGTATCGACTTTGAACCCAGACAAAACTCATTTCTAAAATCTCATATCAAATGGCTCCTATTGAACTTCAGGAGTTAAAAATTCAACTATAGAATTTGGTACCTGAGCCTTTATCTTGTGACTTCCTTTGTGGAATTCACCTAAGCCAGACTCTCTGTAGGGGACGTCATATTTCATGCGATAGTAAATCGATAGGTGTCATTGTGACGTCTTTATCCAAGATTGGGATATGAGTCACGCTTGAGAGCAACCTAAGTCGATGTCGAAATACGTAGCTTTCTAAGCTTAGTTGGTTATTATCGAGATTCGTTGAAGGATATTCTCGAATCGCTATTCCATTAACGTAAATGACTCGTAGAGATACAAAATTCAAATGGAGCAAGGAATGTGGGAAGAGCTTCAAGAACTCAAGAGGAGACTCATTTCAAAGACATGTTCGACCATGCCATCCTCGGAAAAGCGAACGTGGTAGGCGTGTGTTGAGTAGAAGATCGTATACAAAGCACGAGTGCGATATTGTCAAAGACTAATTTCAGTATAATTTACAAATAATAGAGATGGAGATGAAAACTCTAGGTACCCACGTAATGATATCTGAGTATAATCGACTTTAATCGATAAAGTTAAAGCTACTCGAGCCAAGGCCGGCAGAGTGATGCGTATGAAGAAGAAAGTACAAGAAGGAGCTATTAGGGCGAGAATTGATGAAGAAGGAATACTTGAGTCCACTCTAGACTTTGTGTTCCTAACGACTGGATTTGAAGTACAAGATTATGATGGAGGCACACAATACACCATTTGCAATCCATCTCGGAAGTACTAAAATGTATCGTGATCTTCGACATACATTTTGGTGGAACAATATGAAGAGAGAGATTGCAAAGTTTATCTCGATGTGTTTAACTTGCCAACGTGTAAAGGCGAGCATCTAGTACCTAAGGGTCCGTTGCAACCACTTGAGATTTCGGAATGGAAGTGGGAACACATTACCATGGATTTACGTTCTGGGTCTTCCTACGGTTTCTCAAGGCATCAATGCTATTTGGGTTATTGTTGATAGATTAACCAAATCGCTCATTTCTTGCCGATCGGAGAGACTTATTCCTTGAACGTCTTGCTAGTATATACGTGAATGAGATTGTGAGGTTGCATGGCATGCTGTATCCATAGTTTGGGATTGTGACCCAAGATTCACTTCAAGATTTTGGGTTAGCTTGCAAAAAGCTATGGGCACGGATTTACGATTGATTCAGATACCATCCTCAAACAGACCTGGACAATCGAGAGGACTATTCAAACTCTTGAAGATATATTAAGACTCGTGTCCTAGACTTCAAGAGGCGGTTAGGATAAGTATTTACCATTGGTAGAATTCTCCTACAACAATAGTTATCAGGCAAGTATAGGTGTAGCTCCATTCGAAGCATTATATGGACGAAAATGTCGTTCTCCAATATGTTGGGATGAGGTGGGTGAAGCAACATTGTTGGGACCCGAGAGTTAAATGCGTATGACTCACCGAAAAGATCCAAATGATTCGACAACGTATACAAACGGCACAAGATCGACAAAAGAGTTATGCGGATCTTCATCGAAAGGACGTGGAATTTAGTGTAGGGGATCATATATTATTGCGAGTTTCTCCATGGAAGGGAGTTACAAGATTTGGGAAGAGAGGAAAGCTCAATCCACGATTTATTGGTCCATTTCAAATTCTTGACCGAGTAGGAAATGTAGCCTATAGACTTGCGTTACCTCCGAGTATGTCTCGTGTTCATAATATGTTTCACATATCTCCATTACGTAAATATGTGAAAGACCCGAACCACGTTATAGAGTTAGAACCCAGGACGAGATAGCCAAGACTTAACGTATGAGGAGGTACTGTCAAGATTTTGGATAGGAAGGAGCATGTCCCTACAGCATAAAGGTCATACCACAAGTTAAAGTTTTGTGGAGGAATCATGCTATATAGAAATGACCCGAGAATTGGAAAGCGGAAATGAAAGCGAGGTATCCTCACCTTTTCAAACACAGTGCGCACGTCACGTCAATTTCGAGGACGAAATTTCATAAGGAGGGAGGTTGTAAGACCTCAAAATTTTTTTAAATAAAAAGGAATTTCCTTTATTTATTATTTTGAAATAGTAAGGGTTGATTTGATTAATGTGGATAGTTAGGGTAAAATACGCAAATATTTCAAAATAAGCAAGTGGTTATAAAATATTCATTTTTGTTGGGAATATTCGTTTGGTCGTGGAATATTCAGATTTGTCAGGGGAATATTCGTATTTACGCCAAGCAGTGACCATGTGTGGGCCCCATAACTGAAGCGATTGGATGAGGAAAACGACAAATATAAGTTGTTTAAAAATAACTACGTAATTGTTACCATTAATCTTTGTTGGAATACCCGTGGTTTAAAACACACTAATCGCATTGTTGAACAAGAGAGCACTACGGTATTGCATCAATTATTGATTCTTACGTAAAAGCACTACTCAATAATTGTTACAATAATTACTGCTCAATATTTTATTTTATTGATTCAATAATTCTTTGCGTTGGTATTTTATATTATTCTTTGTTTGATAATTGTCATTTTGCGGTATTTCCCATTATCGGATCAATAATTCATATTATTTGAATAATATTATTAGATAACATTATTGGCAATGTCTAGAAAGTTACGTTTACAAGGAGAGGTTTGGTCACCTAATTGCTGGCGCGATGAGGAGAGATCCTTATTGAAAGCCCCTCTTTCTTGGGCGATCAAGTCATTCATAAATGTGATTCTGTAATATTATTTGAATAATTAATTATTGATTCATATGATAAGGAAATATTTATTTTATATGAATATAAATGATGGATTTATTTATGTGGTTATTAATGAAGGAATTAATCTTTGAGATGTTTTATTTGTATTTTGTCGGATTGGAGGTATTAAAAGATCAAATCGGTGTTATTACTGACTTTATTGTGTGAGTTATAATATTTAATCCGGACCGTTGGATCGTTGTAATTTTTGGATATGTTATACATATATAAGTTGAGTATATGTCCACAAATTTTGAACCGTTAAAATGAGCGATAATTTATTATGAATTTTAAGAGGTGGTTGATTGTAAATTAGGTTATAAATGATTTTGGTGGAAAATTCTAGAATTGGTGGGCCCCACTTGTGGTTGGTGAAAAAATGTGTCTGAATTTTATTTCAAATGTGGTGGGTGGCAATAGTAGCGTGTAAAGCCATCGTAGCAGTGTCAAGTCCGCTTTGGTACGGCTAACATTTTCCTATAAATAGAGGGCTAAGTTAGAATTGAAAATCACACCGTAAACAAGTTTTCTCTCTTTCTCTCTCTATATTATCGAGTGTATTTTGTGAGTATTTTGAGTATACTTTTGAGTATTGTTAGATTTGCAAGTTCCTTCAAAGACTATATCCTGTGTTTTCAACTAAGTACATCTTTTCGAGGTAAGGGATGTTATTTTCTTCTCGATGATATTATTTCTTGAATATCATTATCTTTGAAATATTGGTTGAACTTTTTATCAAATTTAGAACTTTTTCATGCTCTGGGTTACTTATTCATGAGTTACTATTCACGAGTTACTATTCATGAGTTACTATTCACGAGTTACTATTCACGAGTACTATTCATGAAGCGTGAAGATGTTTTTTGTGGAATTTCTATCTTTTGGTGTCGAGTTACTATTCACGATACTATTAGACTATTCACGATATCTGACTATTCATCGAAAAATAAAATTTCTTCTTTTCGTCCAAAATATCTATTCTCGATACTAGCTTTGATTGTATCCATATTTTGATCATTCTTGAATTTACTACTTGATGTGATTATTTATGAAGTATTTGTGAACTCGGATTGTTTAAAGTATGAATCCATAATACTTGTTCTTTTGTTTCAATTTGGATTCGCTTTTCTTTAAAAATATTTTCATCATCCTCGGTCTTAAATGATGATATTATTGAATATCTTTGGCACAGTAGTGCAAGATGAATGATTTCTGAAGAATATCTTTGGCTGTAGTGCAAAGATGAGCAGTGTTTAAATGAACACGACCGATCGATGAATATCTTTGGCCTTTAGTGCAAAGATGAGCAGTGTTGAGATGAACATAATGGATTGATGAATATCTTTGGCTGTAGTGCAAGATGAATATTTGATTTGAGATGAATATTGATTGATGTTACGAGGATAAAATATTGATGATGGATTTGTTAAATTCATAGATTATAGTAGATTTCATTCTCGTAACTCTTCTATGAATTATTATTTCATTGCGAATATTGATCCGAAACTTGTTGTCTATTGTATTCTATCGATTTTTTTCCTGTTGGAGACTAACGATAATTTGTTGTATATTATCTTAGTCATAATATTCTTTATTTGGCTAGTTGAGCTCACCCTTTTCCTTGTTGTTCCATTTTTCTTCTCGGGAGGCGAAATGTAATGAAGTCTTAGTCTGGGTATGGAATGAAGGTTCTAGAGAGAGTTGTTTAGTAGTCCTCACCATTTTGTAAAATAATGTATCAATAATTATGATGGGGATTTATTTGCGTGTGGATATTGTCTAGAAGACAATATTATATTTAAACTCATTAAAGATATATTGTTGTATTTCACACGACATTTGTATTATTGAAGTTGTAGTTTGCTTTTGTACCATGTATTTGGCGACTCGTAATGGGTGTTGTGTATACCTATTTTGGGGGCGTCACATGTTAGCCCACTTAAATGCAAAAAACGTTTTTCTTTAAAATAATAATTAAAACTTCCAAAAATCAATTATTTGAGCTTGAACTTCAATAATTCACAATAAATAGCCCTTTTATCGGAAAATTCAATCTCGCCCCTTTTATAGGAAATTCAATTCTCTACAACTTTGCGAAGAAAGTTTTTCCAAATTCCAAAACAGAAATTGACCAAATCCACAAACGGGTGATTTTACAAATTTATAATCAAATTTCGGTCAATAAATGGGGTCCACCGACATGTTTAACATGTTTTAAACATTTATTGCAACAAAAATACTCTTCCTCCTCAGATACTCATATATCCCACATTCGTTGTAAAAATATCACCATTATTTTAATTATTAAAATATAATAATATATTTAAATGAATTATTTTATCGTAAAAGATAAAATTTCAATTTTCAACAATTGTCACATTAAAAATTTTCTCCATCTATATCCACATAAAATCAATATTTTCTTATCATATGAATCAATAATTAATTATTCACAAATAATATTACGAATCACAATATCGACAACCGTGCAGCCTTGGAAAGAGGGGCTTTCCAATAAAGATTTCTCCTCATCTTTGCCGCAATTAGGTAACCAAACCTCTCCTGACGTAACTTTCTAGACATTGCCAATAATGTTATCCAATAATATTATTCAGATAATATGAATTATTGTCTCGATAATGAAAAATACCGTAATGACAATTATCAAACAACAAAGAATATAAAATATCAACGCATCAATTATTAAATCAATAAAATACTGAACAGTAATTACTGTAACCATTATTGAGTAGTGCCTTCTTACGTAAGAATCAATAATTGGTGCAATACCGTGTGCTACTGTGTTTTAACCACCGAGTATTTTAACAGTATTAACGGTAACAACTACGCCATTATTTTTAAACCACTTATATTTGTCGTTTTCTTCATCCAATCGCTTTCTCGTTATGGGGCCCACAAAATACTGCGCCGTCGTACGAATATTCCCCGACAGCAAGAATATTCCACGACCAAACGAATATTCCCCGACAACAATGAATATTTTATAACCACTTGCTTATTTTGAAATATTTGCGTATTTTACCCATAACTATTCACATTAATCAAATCAACCCTTACTATTTCAAAATAATAAATAGAGAAAATTAAATTTCATTAATAATAAGTTGGGGTCTTACAGGGCATACCACAAATCTGAAGTGTCTTGCTATTCAGAAGATACCAGAATAAGGAGTCAAGTTGTCAGTTCCTAAGATCAGTCAAAGCAAGCAGAAGTGATGGAGCACTGTATAAGAAAAGGAAGAGGTGTTCTACATTGAAGATTCGATTAAAACTCTTCAAGATCGTAGTGTTGTCTCTACCTGTCAATGAGCAACATTAAACAAGACACTACGATCAGGTCCAAAAAGATATGCATCAGAATCGTAGAGTTCAGTCATCTGAAGGTTGAAGCATTGGCAACGGTTCACCCTGAAGATTGATATTCGAACAGAGCTTATTGAGAGCATCGATGCAAAAGGACAACCTCTGATCGAGAAATCAGAAAGAGGAAATAAAGTTGACTACACCTTGAGACATCAAAGTGACATCTCTGATGGGGTAGGTGAAACAGTAGATTGCAGTGTCAGAAAAGTCATAAAGGGGATGTCATGTCACATCTGCAGTCTACCTCAAATAACTCGAGATCTGCGAAGCAATTCAAACAGCTCCCAACAGCTACATTCCAAAGGGAAGATTGTGAAGGAGTATAAATCAACAAGAGCGTCAAAGATCAAAAGTTGTTGATGATTGCTAAGTTGTAGAATCGTTGAGTTGTTGAAATGCTATAGTGTTGACTCTACGAGTTCCACCAGAGTTTAACAGAACAAGTCTCAGTGACAGTGAGATTACGAAGGTGGAAGTGAAGCGGCTTTGAAGAATGACTTAAACAGACTAAAGCTTCACTCAACAAAGATGAGAATGCCACTGAAGATAGCAGCTAAGCTGAGAGCCGAGAAGGACAAAAAGATAGCATTCACAAGAGTGGCAGAGCATAAAGAAGATCCAGAGAACCACTCTACGAATCACCATGAACCGAAAGCTGAAGTAGAACAAGTGCATAACCACATCTGCAAACCGTTCAAGAAGGGTTCAGGGATTACTAAGTGCCAGACGAAGTCTACCAAAAGCTTAAACACTTAGTAAATCCAAATGGTGATAGTGCACAGTTGATATCATATGAAGATGAGCAGAACAGAATGAAGATCAGCTGCACCAAAGAAGATGTGGTTCAGAATCAAAGCAGAATGCAAAGAGGATCACACCAAGCTGCAAAGTACAAAAAATGTTCAAGCTTAAAGACATCTTAGTAGCTCAGCACCAACAACAACAACATCAACAACAACAAGAAGCCAGGGGCTGAGGGGTACTTGTCCAGAGGGACTAAATGAAGTTCTAAGCCTGCTGGAATTGAAGAGTTCCTAGGGAACTAGAGGAGTTCTAAGGCTGCTGGCTTTGAAGAGTTCTTAGTGAACTGAATTTCCAAGGCTGCTGGCCTTGAATGAATCTTAGTGATTCAGGGCGCTGCCCTTCCTTAGTGGAAATCCTGCTAGTTGAAAGCAGAAGAGTGAATTAGGAGCTTGAGTCTCTGAACCACTTAAAATCGCTTGTGTCATTTACTTTATGTCATTTATATTATGCAATTAACTACTATAACTACTATGTATGTATTAACTGCTTACCACTGAACTAACTCTAAGAACAATGTATGTATGATTATGAATATATCAATGAAGGGGATATTTTACTTATTCCGCTGTGCTTGAAAAGATTCTAATATTTTTCATATGCTAATTCATTAGCAATACAAAATAAACGAGAAAAGTATTTGAAAAAAAGGATCAATTCAACCCCCCCTTCTAGATCTATTGTGTGCCTATTGGGAACTAACAGGTTTGCACATTGACCCAGTGATGTGACACTGCTTAACGGGTCTGCGAAATCGAGATTGGTTAGGGTCCGGTGACTTGGTTATGCGGAGGGAAGGTGTTAGGCACCCCCCGACATCCTTGTAATCACGGTGACTGGAAGAAACTTTTATATAAATGTGTGTGTGGGTCAATGTGTTGTTATTTGGAAGTAGTGCGAGGCCTCGTTCGCACCTATATACACAGGGTTTGAATTTATATAAAAATTCAGTTTTAAACAAGATATAGTAGTGATGTTTTGTAAAAGAGGTTTTTCAAACCCTGTTGCTCAATAGTAATTGAGACCTTTTAATACTTCCATTTTATTACAATGTTCGGCTTGATTGGTTTTATTTTTGAGATGCGAAACATCTTCGAGAAAATAATGTACAAGGCAGTGCCGAATTCCTCATGAGCATGAAAGCCATCTAAGGAAATCCAAACACCGTGAATAAATTTATAAGCTACTTACAGCTGAAAATGTCCATCATGGAAACCGAATCTAGATTCACTAGACTTAATTTGTGATCACATGATTCCTAGGCTCACATGATGCTGCAACTTGTATGAAAAGCCGTAAGTAGTTATAATTATAAAAGTTGTAAATATATATATATATATATATATATACAGACATGATCACCAACCACGAAGCACCTCCATGGGGGATCGGAAATGTAAATATATAAAAGCAGTAAATATATATAGAGAGACATGATCAACCACCACAAAGCACCTCCATGGGGGATCAGAAATGTAAATAAGGTCGTAAAAAGGATCAACCGCCACGAAGTAAACTCCAAGCGGGACTAAATGTAAAGAAAGCTGTAAAAGGCCACGAAGTAAACTCCAGGCCTGACAGAAATGTAAATATATATATAAGCAGTAAACACACATGATATATATCGATCCCGACTCAGTTTATCATTTCGGTGACTTGTCATATATATATATATATATATATATATATATATATATATATAAAGCAGTAAATGCACCGGATGTAAAATTCAGGCTCATCGAACAGAGTTTGACAATAGTTCATATATATAAGTATATATATATATATATAAGCAAGTAAACGCTCCGGACGTGAGTCCAGTCTCAGTTTATGCATAACTTGATAATGTTAGTCCATATATATAAATATATATAAATATATACAGAAAGAAATAAAAGCCACGGACCGAAGTCCGGGCATACATACGCAACACGACTCTCAATGTGACGCCCCCAAAATTAGGTATACGTCACCCATCTTGGGTCGCCACTTATATGGTACATAAATTCAAATACAACTTACTAATATAACTGCTGGTACAATATCGACATAAATCGTGAGTTTGAATACAAATATTGTCTACTAGATATTATACAAACTCAAAAGGAGTCCTCATTACAACTATTATCACACTATTTCACGAATAGTGAGGACTACTAATGCTATCCTCCGGACCATTACTCCATTCCCCGACTCGTCCCAAATTTATGTTCTCATTTCACAAGAGAACAAAGGAAAGAAAGGGTGAGTTCAACTAGCCCAATGAAGAAATATTATGACTAAGATAATGTAGAATAAATTATCATTAGCCTTCAACAAAGTTAAAGTAACCGATAAAATACAATAGACAACCAGCTTTATCTGCAATGAACATGCAATCCATTAAAAGAGTCAAGTAGAAAATAAAGTCTACTATCTTTTATGTTTTAAAAGGTTTTCATAAATTTTTATCACTAAGACTCAGTTTAATGAATAAACCACAATATCTAATCATCCCCAGCACTACACAGTAAAGGATTTTCATCAAATTATCAATGGTCACGACTATACCGAATCACCCCGGTCATAATCATACCAAAAACTATCCATCAACGCATTACGTGCCCAATTTGAGGACTTTTATCACATCATTTATAACAAGCCATGATTATACCGAATGATCCCTGGTCATAATCATACTAAGTTCATCTATGCACGTAAGCCAAAGATAACATAATATAACATGAGGATGATGACAATGACATAATAATTCAATAAAACAAGTTCACGAATTAATTTATTCAGAACTAATAACGTCCAAATTGTCAACATGATCTTTGCTTTGTAGAGTAAAATTCAAGAATGATCGTAAGAATATTTCCATGAAAAGATATCTGGATGAAACGCAAATATCAAGGATATTCTACTAATTTCATGGAGTATAGAAGTCAAAGTTTTAACCAACCGGATATAATAAAGAATGGAATAACAAAAGAAATCACCATGTATGCGATTGCTTATGTATTGTGTTATTCCAATAGAATAATAATAACGGAACCAGTCGTGAAATTCACAAAGCAGGATGATCCAACCAGTAATAATAAATCTTTGAATAATAAACAATGAAACTGTGTCCGTAAAACACACGCATGTGATATTCCAAATGTAATAATAAATGCGAAATAATAAACAATGGAACCAGTCCTGTAAAACACATGACAGAATATTCCAATGTAATAATAAAGAATGGAATAACGAAGAAGAAGATCACCAAGTATAGGGGATTCACAGTATACGAAAGTTATTCTAACAGAATAAATAAGAATGGAATAATATAAGGATTTCACCAAGTATAGGGTATGCCATGATACAAAAGTTATGTATAGGGTATGCCACTTTTTACAAAGTATTCCAATGTAATAATAATGAATGGAATAATGTAAGTTCTCTTCATGAATAAGAAAGAATAACACCCCTTACGGCATACAACAAATAATATCCCTTACCGTAAAAGACACTTTGGATATCAAAGTAGTGAAGTACCGTAATACTCTTCTTCTTTCTCTCTATAGATTTTCTCTCTATAGCTTCTCTATAATTTCTCTCTCTAGAGTTTCAAAGAATTAAATAAGAAAATAATGAAGGAATGAGCTTCTATTTATAGGAAAATAGAATGCATAGTAATTAATCCATGAACGGTCCAGATTGATTTACTTTAATCTGACGGTCCATATTTAAAGCAAAATCTTTTAAATAAAATATCATATATTCTATTTATATAAAAACATTTTACTATGCAAACACTATGCAACACTATGCATAATAAAATATAATATATTCTATTTATAGAATAACTTTAATAAAGTATTCTGTTTTATATAAAAAGATGTTTCTGTTTTATTACGTTAATAATACGAATAAAACAAAACGTCATTATCGCTATAATAATTCATATTATTAATCGACAATAATGAAATCAAACTGAGTGACTTCTCACATAAGCATCAATAATCAATACCGTGTGCTACTATGCAACCACACGTATTACTGTACTTTTACTACCGAGTAGTTCAACAGTATCAACGGTAAAACTTCCGTTGTTATTTCAATAAAATATTTTTGTCGTTTTCTCAATCCGACAATAATTTACATTAGGGTCCACCAATGATTGAGTAGTTGTACGAATATTCCCTCGCTAAACCGAATATTCCCCACCAATCGAATATAATATAACCACTTGCATACTTTGCAAAAAATTTATAAATACTACCCAAAACTATAATATTTATCTCAAATTCACACCATAATATTAAAAATTATTTCGACAAAATTTAAATCTTTATCGATAAAATCTGGGGTCTCACAATCTCCCTCCTTATGGAATTTCGCCCTCGAAATTAGGGTGCGATACGGTATGATAAAGAGGTGAGGATACCTTGAATACCTTTATCGTTGAAAACATTAAATTCATCTTTGCAATCCTACCAAAGATATTCATTAACAATTCATCTTTTTGACTACAAAGCAAAAGATATACAACTATAAAACCAATAATCTTTGAGACGCACTTAATAGTATCACGACCACGAATTATCCATGCACTATTGGCCAAGGATATTCGTGTTTTCAATCTGATACTATGATTATACCGAATAATCCTTGGTCATAATCATACCAAGTCTATCAATTCACTACTACCAAAGATGACTTTTACCACATCTATGAATTAATATTTCATTCTTTGAGACTCAAATCAATAATTAATCCATATCATTGAATCATCCCCGCACTACGTGCCAAGGATATTCATTAGTATCACGACCACGAATTATCCATGCACTACTACCACGAGATAATCGTGTATTCATTAAGATCACGACCACAAATTATCCATGCACTACTACCAAAGATAATCGTGTATTCATTAGTATCACGACCACAAATTATCCATGCACTACTACCAAAGATAATCGTGTATTCATTAGTATCACGACCACAAATTATCCATGCACTACTACCAAAGATAATCGTGTATTCATTAGTATCACGACCACAAATTATCCATGCACTACTACCAAAGATAATCGTGTATTCATTAGTATCACGACCACAAATTATCCATGCACTACTACCAAAGATAATCGTGTTTTCAATTACGGTTATGATTATACCGAACAATCCACGGTCATAATCATACCAAGTCCATCTATGCACTACAGCCACGATGACTTTCAACATAATATAAGCATGGGGATAATGATATAAAGAATCAATCAAATGAGATAAAGGATAAATATTAAACATTTATAATATAATTTATCCGAGATTCAAGAATATCCCCATGTTATCAATCACTTAATAATCTCATAATCTAATATCCTTAATATTATAACAATATTTTAATCACTTCTTAAATTTATAAACAATTTATCTCAATTGTTTACGCTTTTACCATATAATGCATTTAATCATTCAAAATGCCATACTCATAAGATATCATCACCAATTATCAAATCCTCAAAACAAAATATGCATATACTCTATATAGGATTCTCTAGCCATAAAATCCTATTTTCAACTTTGTTACTTCACATAACATATTTAACTCATATGTTCAGAATTAAACTATTTTCATAAAAATACCAAATCAGTTCCAAAAATATTTCTTTTCTGGGATTTAGCATAATATAGTCCCATAATAAAATATATTTTTCTAAATTTTAAAATTCATTTACTATTTTTCAAAAATCAATTTCTAATTAATTCCTTAAGAAATTAGCTACCTCAAGTTTAACTCCAAAATTCCCAAATCTTGGCAGGACCTTGCACATGTTAACGTGAGCTTCTAGTTTAAATTTCATGGTCATCGGAGTTATAGAACTCCTAAGTATAAGCGTTTTTTTTCTAAAAACCTAAATATTGAAATAGTCGATCTTGCTCATTTTAAGTCGGGATGAGCTCATTTTTGGACAGGAGGTACTTTATACCATATACTTTCATGTCCCAAAAGGCCAAAATTTTTCTCATAATTTAAGTGGCCAAATAGCCCTCTAAAATCATGGCGGCGAGAACTTTTTCGATTTTTGCGACTTTGCACTCCTTTGCTAAAATCACCACACAAAAATCTACAACACCTTTTCGAAAGAATTCCACTTGGATTAGTTAGGTAACTCATAGATCTAACTCTAGGACTTGACCTGACCACACTCAAAAATTCAAAATATATTAGGAGATATGGTCAATTGAATTTCATGTTACGCTTTTCATAAAATCGATTTTCAACTCTTTTGTGATTTCTAAGAAACTTTCATGTTTTCTCATAATAACCAACATAACTCATTATAACACTTAATAATACCACGATACCCATGATTTTCATTAGTCCAATGCTTTTATTATGACTTTCATCATAATCCACGTAAATGATCCTTTTAGTTGAAGAAATATTTGAGGGTTTAAGAAATGGGTTTTTAGATCGGGTCAATACAAAATTCGATTTCACGCTCTAGGGTAGGCTAGGAAATCTTCAAGAATACGTCAAGAAATTTATTAATGATAGAAATATCATTCAAAATCGCTACTCTTATCCAAGACTTGGATAGTACGTTACATTGATACCAACTGTGACTTCTATCCCTTAACCTAGATGGCACCTCACAATGATACCTATAAACTTGCCATCTTCAACCATACGGCGTCGCCTACGTAAAAGTCCGGCGCGGTGCATTCCACACAAGGAAGTCAACAACGAAAAGGATCGGGGCTCTTTACTTATGGCTTGATATGACAAAGGATTAACTTTAGGATTTGGTTACTTTGAATTCAGTATAACAGTTGGTTAGGAATATGAAAGCTAACAACCTTACAAAAAGAATAATGAGTAGTTAATCAATCATTTTCAAAAATTACCTCAAAGGCAAGTATTTTCAAAGAGATAAGATCGACAGGTAACGTGAAAGTGTTTATTTGAAACAACAAGATTAATAAACAGTGGAGGTAACGAAGGTTTCTCCCAACGAAGTTTCAATAGATAAATCAAAGTCTAATTTCTCCGGAGTCAAATTTAAACGTTGAACGCAAGCAAGAGAGATAAAAAAGAATGGGTAGAACCGTATTCTAATAAGGTATAGACTTCGCAAAAATTTATAATTAACTAACCCGTGCTAACTTCGTTCGGGTTACCCACTTTTTGAGAAGTCACGAAAAACGCTCTTCCTGAAACCACCGACTTTGTTTTGTCCGTATCCGCCTTTGGTGCCACTATCCTAGCTGAACTTGACTTCACTATACGACAAAATCGAGCTAAATGACCTTCTCTTCTTAAAATTTCCACTTCTATTATCTTTGCCATGATTACCACCGAAGTGGTTACCATTCTTAGCATGATAATTTCCCCCACGATGGTTATCATTGTTCGATATGGCCGTTGCCACCAAATATGATTATTATCGTGTTGTTGGTCGTTACATTTTGTTTGAAATTTGAATCAACACTCTCATGTGCTTCATTGCTATTCTCAACATTCTCGGATGCCATTTTCAAACACTGCCACAAAATAAGGGTTAATTGACATGCAACATATTATCACTATATTCTCGATGACCAATAAAATAAAGACATAAACTTAGGTAGGTTATTCTAGCGAAGGTATTCCCCTGCCTCTCTCCTCTAGTACTATTCTCACCTCTTAGCCGTGGATCATATCCTAAGCTCGATATCAACCGCGACGCCCCCAAAATTAGGTATATACGTCACCCATCTTGGGTCGCCACTTACATGGTACATAAATTCAAATACAACTTACTAATATAAGCGTAGCCGTACAATACTTACATAAATCGTGAGTTTGAATACAAATATTGTCTACTAGATATTATACAAACTCAAAAGGAGTCCTCATTACAACTATTATCACACTATTTCACGTAATAGTGAGGGACTACTAATGCTATCCTCTCCTCGACCATTACTCCGCTTCTCCGACTCGTCCCATTATGTTCTCATTTCAAGAGAACAAAGAAAGAAAGGGTGAGCTCAACTAGCCCAGTAAGAAATATTATGACTAAGATAATGTAGAATAAAATATCATTAGCCTTCAACAGTGTTAAACTGATAAAATACAATAGACAACCAGTTTAACTGTAGCGGAACATGCAATCCATTAAAAGAGTCAAGTAAAAAATAAAGTCTACTATCTTTTAGATTTTAAAAGGTTTTCATAAATTTTTATCACTAAGACTCAGTTTAATGAATAAACCACAATATCTAATCATCCCTGTACCACGGTAAAGGATTTTCATCAAATTATCAATGGTCATGACTATACCGAATCACCCCTGGTCATAATCATACCAAAAACTATCCATCACTGCATTACAGGCCACTGAGGACTTTTATCACATCATTTATAACAAGCCATGATTATACCGAATGATCCCTGGTCATAATCATACTAAGTTCATCTATGCACGTAAGCCAAAGATAACATAATATAACATGAGGATGATGACAATGACATAATAATTCAATAAAACAAGTTCACGAATTAATTTATTCAGAACTAATAACGTCCCAAATCGTCAACATGATCTCGCTTTGTAGAGTAAAATTCAAGAATGATCGGAAGAATATTTCCATGAAAGATCTTTGGATGAAACGCAAATATCAAGGATATTCTACTAATTTCATGGAGTATAGAAGTCAAAGTTTTAACCAACCGGATATAATAAAGAATGGAATAACAAAAGAAATCACCATGCATGCGGTATTTAGCGACAGGCAGAGTTATTCCATAGAATAATAATAACGGAACCAGTCGTGAAATTCACAATCGACAGGATGATCCAATGTAATAATAAATGCTTTGAATAATAAACAATGAAACCAGTCCGGTGTAAAACACACGCATGTGATATTCCAATGTAATAATAAATGCGAAATAATAAACAATGGAACCGGTGTCCTGTAAAACACACGATGTGATATATTCAAATGAATAATAAAGAATGGAATAACGTAAGAAGATCACCAAGTATAGGGGATTCACAGATACAAAAGTTATTCCAATGAATAAATAAGAATGGAATAATATAAGGATTTCACCAAGTATAGGGTATGCCAGATATCAAGGTTATGTATAGGTATGCCACTTTTACAAAGTTATTCCAACGAGTAATAATAATGAATGGAATAATGAAAGTTCTCTTCATGAATAAGAAGAATAACACCCCTTACGGGTACAACAAATAATATCCCTTACCGTAAAAGACACTTTGGATATCAAAGTAGTGAAGTACCGTATACTCTTTCTTCTTTCTCTCTATAGATTTTCTCTCTATAGCTTCTCTATAATTTCTCTCTCTGTAGTTTCAAAGTGAATTAAATAAGAAAATAATGAAGGAATGAGCTTCTTTTATAGGAAAATAGAATGCATAGTAATTAATCCATGAACGGTCCGTATTGATTTACTTTAATCGATGACCATCCATATTTAAAGCAAAATCTTTTAAATAAAATATCATATATTATATTTATATAAAAAACATTTTACTATGCAAACACTATGCAACACTATGCATAATAAAATATAATATATTCTACTTATAGAATAACTTTAATAAAGTATTCATTTTATATAAAAGATGTTTCATTTTATTGCGTTAATAATACGAATAAAACAAAACGTCCATTATCGCTATAATAATTCATATTATTAATCGACAATAATGGAATCAAACTGAGTGACTTCTCACATAAGCATCAATAATCAATACCGTGTGCTACTATGCAACCACACGTATTACTGTACTTTTACTACCGAGTAGTTCAATAGTATCAACGGTAAAACTTCCACTGTTATTTCAAAAAAATATTTTTTCGTTTTCTCAATCCGACAATAATAATTACATTGTGGGGTCCACCAATGATTGAGCCGTTATGCGAATATTCCTCGCTAAACCGAATATTCCCCGACCAATCGAATATAATATAACCACTTGCATACTTTGCAAAATTTATAAATATTACCCACAACTATAATATTTATCTCAAATTCACACCATAATATTAAAAATTATTTCGACAAAATTTAAATCTTTATTAATAAAATCTGGGGTCTCACACTCAACGTGAAGAACGGTGTGTGCAAAGATGAAGAGAAAGGCTTTAAAGTGTATAAGAAGGCTTACAGTGGACTGCCAAAGAAGACTTCAATGACTTGAAATGGATGAACACTCGGCTCCCGCCGGTAAAAATATAACAATATATAAGCTCACAAGTGTTTAAAATAAGAAAGCACTCAGTTTGTAGTGTGTACAGAGCAAATTGGACAGGGCTTTCTCGCCTTTTCTCTATGAAAAATGGCTATCCCAAGCCCTCTATTTATAGAGGGGGAGCCGCAGTGTACTGCACGCCGGGTGTGCCCCGGTTACGTGGGTCCCATTGTCTCGGCACGCGTGCACGTATACAACGTGTTGTCCGCTCAAACTTTTAGAACTTCAATCTGGGCATTCGATCGAGGTGTATAAGACCTTTTACGGCATGCTGTTGTCGAAAGTTACATAATGACATGGGATTATAGGTTGTACGAAGTCAGGAAGATGGGACCATGCCCTATCTCTTCAAGCTTCAAATTATATCCGGTGTGATGTTTTTTGCAGTAGTCACTCGGGACTGACGCTCCTTGGTTCTTGTAGGAAATTGTTGTGTAGAATGTATGTATGTTGTTGTTGACACGGTGTGATGTGGGATTGAGATGGAAAAATAATGGTCATGCCCTTCACCGGGGTTATCTCCGGTTTGAGCTGTTTTAGCGGTCGTTGCTCAGGGTTATCTCTGAGATTGGACTGCTGAAGGTGTTGACCATCCTCAGGGTTTTGTCTGAGATGTGCCTGACTTCCTGGGGTTATCTCTATGAGAGCCTTGGGGCTTTTGCCGAGTGTTCTGAAGATGTTGGCATGGATTTGAAACAAGCATTTCCGGGGTTATCTCCGGAACTGCAACTGTATGCCTCGGGGTTATCTCTAAGGTTGACACTGTCTTTCCCGGTGGTATGTCCGGGGCTGAGACTGAGTATCTCGGGGTTATCTCCGAGATGAAACGGTTTTCTCCGGTGTGATTTCCGGTATTTGAACTGCATTCCTCGGGGTTATCTCCGAGGTTGAAACTGAAACTTTCGGTGTTATTTCTGGGGTTGAGGTTGAAACTTCTGGTGGTATTTCTGGGTCTGAGCTTGATGTCTCAGGGTTATCTCTGAGATGGTAATACTGAATATCCCAGGGTTATCTCCGGAATTGAACTGAGCTATCTTCCAGGGTTATCTCTGAAAGATGATTCTACCCTCCTACAATGTTAGTAATAGGTATGCAGAAAATTTTGAGTGTCTACACCCATTTTTTAAAATAATCGGTAGAAAGTTATTCAGAATATATTATTATATGATAAAGCTGGGGGCCACATGTGGAAGAAAAAAATGAAATGTCTTGGGAAGGATTTCAAATTGGTTTCACGGGAAGGAGTACTGTTTAGTATATATATTATCATAAGTTTTGTTTTTTTATGAAAAATAGAATATATTATATTTTATTATGCATAGTATTTGCATAGTGCCTGCATAGTATTTGCATAGTCACTGCAAAGTGAAAATCAAATTTTCTACCGAATTTTCGTTGTGTCCGTGAATCCCCCCACTGTGCACACGTGATTTTCTAAATTAAAATAGTATCCTTCCATTCTCTTATAAATAGGATGTTTAGTTAGAATTGAAAATCAAATCAGAATCAGAGAATTCTTCTTCTATAATATTGAGCGTATTTCTTTAGAGTTTAAGAAAGCTTTGAGCGTAGAAAAAAGTTCAAGTTTTCTTCAAGAATATCCTCGTTATACCAGTTGGAATACTCTCCTTTTAAGGTAAGGGATATTATATTTATTCAGTATTCGTATGAAATAATATTTTCTTCCATACTTTGTAGTATGTAAGTAATATTATTTCGTTTCAGATTTCGAATTCTACACTCATTTTGTTAAATTTTTGGCTTATATACTCCATGAAATTAGTAGAATATCCTTGATATTTGCGTTTCATCCAGTATATCTTTTCATGAAAATATTATTTTAAGCATTCTTGATAAGTTTTAACTTTTTCATGCCGGAGTACTATTCACGGGGTTACTGTTCCCGAAGTACTATTCACTCGGGTACTATTCACCCGAGATACTATTCATGACAAAAATTGATTTCTTTTCGGTCCAAATCATTTTTGACACAATATTATTCTTGAATTTTACTCCACAAAGCAGTATCATGTTGACAATTTGGATAGTATTGAATTCTGGATAAATTAAATTATAAATCTTTAAAAATTTATCATTTGCTTTCTTTTAATTGAATTCTTATATCATTGTCATCATCCTCATGCTGATGAAAGTCATCTGTGGCCCGTAATGCATAGATGGACTTGGTATAATTATGACCAGAGATTATTCGCTATAATCGTGACCGTAATGTTACAAATGATGTGGTAAAGGTCCTCATTGGCCCGTAGTGCATTGATTGACAGTTGTTGGCATGATCATGACTATTGGTGAAAACACGAATATCCTTGGTCCGTAGTGCATGGATAATTCGTGGTCGTGATACTAATGAATATCCTTGGCCGTAGTGCAGGGATGATTTGATGATGTGGATTATTTATTAAGCTGAGTCTCAGCAATAAAATTGATGATAAACTTTTTAAATCATAGAAGATAGTAGATATCATGCTCTACTTGACTCTTCTAATGGATTACTTGTTTCGCTGCAGTTAAACTTGATGTTTATTATATTTTATCAGTTTAACACTGTTGAAGGCTAACGATAATTTATTCTGCATTATCTTAGTCATAATATTTCTTCTTGGGCTAGTTGAGCTCACCCTTTGTTTTCATTGTTCTCTTGAGAAATGAGAATATAAATTTGACTAGTCGGGGAACGGAGTGACAGTCCAGATGTTTGCATTAGTAGTCCTCACTATTCTGTGAAATAGTGTGATAATAATTGTAATGAGGACTTATTTTGAGTTTGAATACTGTCTAGAAGACAATATTTGTATTAAAACTCACATCTTATAATTTGTCGTATTCTACACGACACTTAACAGTTGTATAAATTAAGTTGTATTTGAATTTTGTACCATGTATTTGGCGATTCAGAATGGGTGATGTATACCTATTTTGGGGGCATCACAATATGTGCAAAAGCTAGAAAATAGTCTAGACTTGAATAAATCTAAGCATTCCAGCTTCAACGGTTCTTGTTTAGTCACCATGAACCGGTTAAAGTGAGAAATAGCCAGATTTAATCAAATCTAGCCCACAGACTGAATAACAGTTATATATATATATAAGTTGTAAATATATCTATATAAGCGATCAACTGCCACGAAATAGACTCCAGGCAGGACTCAAAATGTAAATATATATATATATATATATAACCGGTAAAAGGCCACAAAGTGAACTCCAGGCCTGACAGGAGTATTTATATATAAGTATTTATATATACATAAAAGCAATAAATGCACTGGATGTACATCCAGGCTCCACCGAACAAAGTTCGATAATAAGATATATATATATATATATATATATATATATATATATATATATAAGCGATGGCAACGCTTGAATATTATATTAGGGCTCAATCGAAGCATAGTTCGATTATAATATATATAAGTATTTATATATATAAAAGCAATAAAAAGCCATGGATCGACGATCCGAGCATACCCACACGATCGACTCTCAACGTGAGTAGATATATATATATATATATATATATATATATATATATATATATATATATATATATATATATATGATGATAAAAAGCTTAAAAATCTGAAATATCTTACGATTAAATGCCAAGAAGACTTCAGATAGCTTTTGACGCCTGAAAACTCGGTTTCCACCGGTTAAATTTTAGTATGTTGCAAAACACAAGCTTACAAGTGTTTAGAAAGAAGAATCACTCAGTTTACAGCGCTCTAGAAGTGTTTGTGAGTTGAAATGGACATAGTTTCCTAGCTTTTTCTTCTTTTTTAAAATGGCCAACCCAAGGCCTTTATTTATAGACCAGATGGCCGTAGGTCTACCCGCGACAGTCGCGAGTCTATCTGCGGCTGCTCGGGTTGTCCCGGGCCATGTGGGTCCCGCCGTCTCAAAGTACGTGCACTCATACAACGCGTTGTCTGCTCAAACCTTCATAACTTTCAATCTGGACATCCGATGGAGGCGTACTATACCTTTTCGGAATGTTGTTGTCGAGAGCTGCAAAATGACATGGGATAAGAGGTTGTACAAAGCCGGGAAGATGGGTCCATGACTAGATCTTCAAGTCTTCAAATTCTATCCGGTGTGCTGTATTGTGTAGTAGTCACTTGGGATTTTGTGTTATTGTTCTTGTGGGACACTTCTATATGAAATGTGGGTTGAAATGATGTTGAGACGACGTGAATGTAGTATCGAGGTGGCAAAATGATGATTTTGCCCCTCGAGGTTATCTACGGCTCTATGCAGATGTAGTAGTCGTTGCTCAGGGTTATCTTTGAGATTGGGCTGATGTAGGTGCTGAATGTCCTCAGGGTTATCTCTGAGGTGCCTTGACCTCCCGAGGTTATCTGCGAGGTTGGAATTGAGTGTCCTGGGGTTGTCACCGGGGTTGAAACTGACTATTCTGGGGTTATCTCCGGAACTGGAACTACTTTCGTCGGGGTTATCTCTGAGGTTTGGAACTGAGCATCCCGGGGTTGTCTCCGAGATTAAAAATTGAATACTCTGAGGTTGTCTTCGGGATTGAGCTGATTTGACTTCCAGGGTTATCTCTGGAAGACGATTTTACCCTCCTACAGGGTTAGTAACAGGAATGCAAATTTTCAAGTGTCTACAGGTTTGACAAAGATCCTTGGTAGATCAAACAGAAGATAATGAATAGAGTGGCTGTTGGGTAAAAATCTAATTACGCACAACACGCAAGTATACGTGGTCAACAAGTACTAAAGTGAAAGTAGAGTATCGTTCCTACGAGGAATTATTAATACAAATTACCAAATACTAACCCTTAATCAACTTAATTTTATTTAAACAACTAATTTAAGATTATAAATTAAATTATCTAATTACACTAATTCTAATTACAACTAATTAAAAATCAGATTATGGAGATTTAAAATCACAACTTCACTTATTGCTTCATTTAAGTTAACACACTTCTCATCAATTATTCTTTATCCTGAATTGTTAATCAAGAACACTAAAGCAGATAAAATCACCTCTCGTTGCATAATACCCATACTCACTTAAATCCACAAATGACAGATTTAAGCAAGACACCATAATTAACTAATCCACTATATCTCTATGTGAATTATAATTAAAAAGGATTTAAAGCACAAGTTCTCTATAAGAATACATATGGCGTAAAGGCATATCTCTATCCTAAACACGAATCATGAATTCTATCTATGCAGAAATCACAAACACGTGCTATCATGATCAGATCTAAATCTAAACTTCATCTCTCGAGTTCATATATATTATCACGGTAATTGGTAGCTAGACAATTAAGAAATTAAGTCTGAATCACAATAGACAATCCCCATGATAGAATATAATAATTAATAGTGAAGCACATTAAAATAAACTACACAATAAGATCCATTGTAATCTCAAACAAAGAATTAGTTCATTGAATTAAAACTAAGAATCCACACTTGAATAAACATTAAAAGATAAGAATAAGATTAAAGAAAAGTATTGAATCTGTTGTCAGCAAATCTCTATCCTCCTCAAGCTCCTATTCTTGATCTTCAATGGTCTCCAAGTTGCTTCAATCTCTAAATCTCATAATAACTAGGGTTTTATCCCAATCTACTCTAATCTAATCTAATGGAATCCCCTCTCTCTCTCTCTCTAATCCTTGTGATTCTCCTCCTTTTATATGTCTCTTTATATGTCTTTAAGTCCTCTTGGAAGTTATTGAGTCAATCAGCTCGAATCAATCCTTCTTAAACTCAAATTCTGCCAAAAATTACTTATCCTGCGCGCACCCCCACCCCGACGGACTTTTTCTATTGGCTAGGCCCGCCCCGGCTGGCTATACTACTATTTTTCAGCTTATACTCCCACCCCGGTGGGGGTTTTATACATAGAAAGCCCGCCCCGACGGTGGTTCTCTTTTTTCTACTGCAGTGCCCTCTGGTAAAACGGACATAACTTTTGATCCGAGAAGAGTTACGAGGGCTGCCACCTATCAAATCGAAGATCGCGACGAGCTCTACAACTTTCATTCTTTGAGAATTGAGATATAACGAATGGATGAAGGTAGAAATTGGGTTGGAAGTGGCTGCTATGCAAATGGCCACCCAAAATAGTGAAGTTCAATGTCCGTTGGTACAAAGGTCATAACTCTTGCATCCGAACTCCGATTGGAATGATTCAAGATGTTCCGAAAAGTTAAGAAGAAGATCTATAATATAATCTAAGAACATGAAATAAACATGAAAGTCAAAACGATGTCCGGATTGTTTTTCTTTGCAATTTTATACCAATTCTTTGCGATTTCATACCAATAGTCGCTCACACAGCTCCCAAGCATATAATCTACAAAATGAACACAAAATGCATGAAAAGTAACTAAGAAACATGAGTTTAAGCAACTAATTTAAGTAACATATATCGGATAAGTAGGTATAAAATCTACTTATCAAATACTCCCAAACTTAAACATTTGTTTGTCTTCAAGCAAAAACATAAAACAACAATGCTATGCAATTCAACTAATCTACATGCCTACGAATCTAGTAGTAATGACAGAAACAAGTCTATTCAACCGGCCTTAGAGAAATCAAGTAAACATGATAATACATCATATCAAAACAAATCAGTAACTTCCCAATCAATCATCAAATCTTAGACTATTATCACTGATATAGCGTGTATGTGCTCAACAACAATGCTAACTAATATAATGCTAAATACAACACATAATAGATCTCTTTAAAGGCATCATACAGTGTAAACTCACAAAATTCACGAACAAGCTAGATCTAACTAAAGTCAAACATCCATCAAATTCAAGAGTCCAATCCGGGATACTTATGCTTTACTTTGCATTACGGGAGTTTTTTGCTCTTTTCCCATTTTATTGCTTTTTTTTAAACCATGACTGTGCAATGTCTCATTCCATTAGGCTAACAGTGCTACCCCTTAGCGAGCTTTCGACCAACGACTCCAAAACCATAAAGACCTTAGGATGCTAAGTGTAAAGACACTCCCTCGGGCGTACTTGCTCAAGTAATAAAGGCCCTGAAACAAGACTAGCCACGGTATTTTTTTTCATCATTTTTTTCACTATTTTTTTCTTCTTTTTTTTTAAGCTTATATATCCCAAAATTTTCCCCCAAACTTAAATTTTTGTCTAAATTCAGCCATCTTCGCCTTTTCATGTCTTTCATTCATTCAAACTAGTATTATCCTTAAGAAGTTCATTATGTGCCAATTTAAACTTAATCAGTCAACGGTGTTATTTCTAACGTGCTAACCTTAATTATACTAGTGTCAAACAGAAAAAGATTCAATTCATCACAGAAAATCACGTCAAAGCTCTAATAATCAGTACTATACTAGTCTACCCAATTCCAATCTCATCATTGGCCAAAACAAACTGTAACTATCTAGCAGCTGGAATCATTCAAAACGAACTAAATGCAACAAAAACACAAAAAACAAACTAATATTATTGCAAATTTTCAATTTTTACTTTTTTTTACTTTTTTATAGACATAAATAAAAACTATTTACAACTACTCTACTATGGAAACTATTATGCATTTACACTACATGAATGCAAACATATAATAAACCTAAACTAAACAAAAATGACAACTTATGCAAAACTAAAACAACTACATTAAACATGCAAAACTAAACTAATTAACTCCCCCAAACTTAACAATTACAATGTCCTCATTGTAAAATAAAGCATTAAGTAGAAGAGAACTTCCCTGTAATCAGCTAAGGGTGAGGTGATGGTGGCGTGGAACAAAGACTGAAAACTCCTCCACATCGAAATTTGAAGGAGGATATTGTGGCATGGGCTCAGGCTGGTGGCTTCCCTTTCCATAATCTTTTGCCTATCCATTGAACCTCCAATACCTGCAATGAAGAGAGTCAACATGGATTAGAATATCACTTTGGATTTATAAGAGAACTTAATAAGCAAATTAATTCCTATCTACTAAATAAACTAGTAAAGCATATAAATATAACAATTCCTAGGTTGCCTCCCAGTCAGCGTTTGATTTACAGTCTTTTAGCCTGACTTTGTCTAGTCAACGTTATCCAATTCCTCTTCGATAATTGAGGAACCCTCCATCCATCGGAAATAATGTAGCTTTTGGTAGGTTCCCTTTTGTGAGGGCTATCAAATTAAATTCACCTAGCATGCTTTGTTTAGATAAGTACCCAATTGAGAATGTTAAATAACTAGGTGTTTTTCCGTCTGTTGAGCCTATGATTCGATTGGGGTTTTGAGGCTTGGCAAGCACAAAGGGCTCTTCTTCTATCTTCTCTTCCTCATCCCACCATGGCTTCACATTTGTACTAGCTCTTATGTCATAAAGAGCCTTGCCGACGACATGACTATCAAGTGAGCACGATTTTACAAATCTAACTAGATCCTTGATCTTTGGTGGAGAAGGCACTTAGGGCACTAATAACATTGGCTCATCCTCATTGGTACTCATAGTTAGTTCTTCACCGACCTTATTTTCATATTCTCCACTTGTCTCCTATTTTTCAACATCTCGTGTCTCATCCAGTTGTAAATTTGGTTCGGGCACTTCGTCAATCTCAAAATCCATGTCATAACACCAATTATATTGAGGATAGTTGTTCAAGGCTTTGAACATTTGATCTATCTGGTTCTGCAGATTTTGAATTGATATCTCTTGATTAATCATCCTCTCCTCATTTGATGCTATGAACTTGGATAACAATTCCTCCAACCTTGAATTATCTGTCTCAGTTTTGGAATCCATGTATTGAGGACCATGGGTTGAAGTAATGATGAGTTGATCTATCTGGTTCTAAAAATTATGGCTTGATATTTCTTGACTCATCATCCTCTCCTCTAGGTTTGCTATGAGCGTTGACAAGAATTCCTCAAATTTTGACTTTTCTTCTTGTGGAAATGAAGGTTGACATAAGAATTCTGCCGTGTATGTTGGATTTGGAGCGTAGTATTGGTCTTCATAGTTGTAGCTCCATGAAGAATTCGGGTGATACCCCCAAACTTGATAATAATTGGCATATGCATAATCATTGAGGTATTCACCAGCATGTTGTCACGGCTCAAAACTGACAGTGCATTGATGACTCGGATGATTACCAGCACAATATTTACAAACTAGCGCTTTCCTCCAAATACTTTGGGCTGCAACAACATCCAACCTCCTCGAAATTGTTTCAAGTTGTGCTGATAATGCAAAAAATGTATTGAGTCCATCAATTCCCGTGTCCTTTGGTGGAGTCATATTTGTATGTGGCCATTGATAATTGCATCCAACCATGGTACCTGAAAAGAGAGAAAAATAGGAAGGTAATAAAATAAAATTAAAATGTTTAAATTAAGACTAATTTGATTGAAGCTAATATTGGCAAAAATATATTAACTAATTCCTCGACAACGGTGCCAAAAACTTGTTAGGTAAAATCTAATTACGCACAACACGCAAGTATACATGGTCAACAAGTAATAAAGTGAAAGTAGAGTATCGTTCCCACGAGGAATTATTAATACAAATTACCAAATACTAACCCTTAACCAACTTAATTTTATTTAAACAACCAATTTAAGATTATAAATTAAATTATCTAATTACACTAATTCTAATTACCACTAATTAAAAATCAGATTATGGAGATTTAAAATCACAACTTCACTTATTGATTCTTTTAAGTTAACACACTTCTCATCATTTATTCTCTATCCTAAATTGTTAATTAAGAACACTAAAGCAGATAAAATCACCTCTCGATGCATAATACCCATACTCACTTAAATCCACAGATGATAGAATTAAGCAAGACACCCTAATTAACTAATCCACTATATCTCTATGTTAATTACAATTAAAAAGGATTTAAAGCACAAGTTCTCTATAAGATTATATATAGCGTAAAGGCATATCTCTATCCTAAACACGAATCATGAATTCCATCTATGCAGAAATCACAAACACATGTTATCAAGATCAGATCTAAATCTAAACTTCAGCTCTCGAGTTCATATAGATTATCACGGTAATTGTTAGCTAGGAAATTAAGCAATTAAGTCCAAATCACAATAGACAATCCTCACGATAGAACATAATAATTGATAGCGAAGCATATTAAAATAAACTACACAATAAGATCCAAATTTTACTAGGGTTTGACTCTACTTAATCTAATTAATAGAATACTTGACATTGCGGTCCTCTTGAGGGAGTCAATCATTAAACCAATCTTTAAGAGAGAACCACGAAAGACCCCCAATCCAATCCATCTGGGATACTCACCAAGGAGTTTTAGCTTGTACCCCGCTGCCATCAACCCCGGAGGTCACACTCTACAGGAGCAGACGAAATTTCAACCTCGGATATAACCGAGAGACAATCCAAATCCATGATCTGGAACACATCAACCCCAGAGGAGAAGGCCCCGAGATTAATCTAGGAGATAACCCCGAGTATCCGGTCTCGATCCCCAACCATAGGAATAGCCACCAACCTTGGTGATAACCCCAAGGAATGCGATTTGGAGATAACCCGAAATGCTTGTTTCAAATGCCATCGACTTCAATCTCGGCGCTCCTGACGAGATACCCTTTGTACTGAACCCGTGATAACATCGGGAAGACAGGCACACCTCAAAGATGACAATGAGGACCTTCAACAATTCGCGCGATCCAATCTCGGTGAAGTATGAGCAACGTCGCTGCTTTATCGGCCCAATCCGTGATAACTGCCGGTGAGGACAACATCGTCATCTCGTCCCAACACAATGCCACGTCACGTCTCTACTGCATGATGATGTCCCACAAGATTAACCAATCCGGTGACTATTATGCGGGGTAGCGGATGAAAGTTGAAGCTTGAAGGCCGGGAGGGCATCGTCCCATCTTCAATGACTTCGTACAAACTCTAATCCCATGCCATCGTCTGACTCTCGACAATGGCGGTCCGAAATAGGTCTGTATACCTCAAAAGCGGATGCGGATTGCACTTCTCAAAATCCAGTGGACATTACGATTGCACAGTGCACGCTTGCTTGACTTGACGCGACCAGGACCCGGGGCCCCCTCTGGTACACTACACTCGGTACCAGCAGGTACTACTGCGGCTCATATTGCCTATAAATAGAGGGCTTGGGGTGCTTTGATTTTTAAGAGAAAAAAAAGGGGGAAACCACCGCACAATTTGCTCTGCACTTTCGCCCATACGATGTATTTTCCCACTTTTAAACACACAGTGAGCTCATATATAGCCCTTTTGTACCCACAAAAAGCTAGTGTTTACCCACTCTAAAGATATAGAAGCCTTTTTTATCGATCGGTTTATAAGCCTTCTCACACACACTTTAGAGTCTTTCTCTTCATCTTTGCACACCCACCTATCGTTTGAGAGTCGTGTTGCTTGCTTTGGCGGACTTGATCAGTGGTTTCATTCGATCTGTATATATATATATATATATATATATATATATATATATATATATATATATAACATTATCGAGTTATGCCTCGATTGAGCTGAACTTGATTTGGAGCGTTTACTTGCTTTTATATATATATATATATATATATATATGAGCGTATGTGTCGAACTTTGTTTGATGAGCCTAGACTTGATGCAGGCGTTTATTGCTTTAATATATATATATATATATATATATATATATATATATATATATATATATATATATTAACGTGTGTGTATGGAGCTTATATATTATATATATATATATATGCGTGATATATATATATATATATATATATATATATATATATATATATATATATATATATATATATATATATATATATATATAGCGTGGTTTACTACATTACGATGAGCTTTTAATTTTACATCCATATATATATTGCATTTATTATATATATATATATATATATATATATATATATATATATATTATATCTACTTTGGAGTTTTCTTAAGTGGCGATTGATATCAATTTATGACTTTATTTATGTTTTGTCCCTTTGGAGTTTCCTTAAAGTGGCGGTTGATAACTTTAATAACTTTATTTACATTTCGATCCCCATGGGAGTGCTTACGTGGTTGGTGATCATGTCGTCATATATATATATATATATTATATATTATATATATATATATATACTATATATACACTTTATTGTTATATAAATTGCAACATTACATGCTTTAGGAATCATGTGATCACAGATTCATCCCATTGGATCTAGATTCGGTTCCGTGATGGACATTTTTTTAATTTATGGCGACTTGTAAATTATTACTGCGATGTACGAATTTCCTCGGATGGTTTCCATACCCACGAGGAAGTCGGCATTATTTTTTTATATATATTTTTTTCGTACGGATGCCTCGCATTCGTCAAAATAAAATCAATCCAGACGATCACTTAATAAAAATCGGGAGTGTAAAAGGTCTCAATTCTATTGAGCATCGAGGTTTGAAAAACCTCTTTTATAAAACATCAACTGCCCATATCTTGTTAAAAAAACTAAATTTTACATAAATTCAAACCACAATATATATAGGTTGAGCGAGGCCTCGCACTGACTTCCATATAACAACACATTGACCCACACACACACACACACACACACACGATAATAGTTTCTTGAAAAGAGGCGGTCACAGTGGTAACACGGATGTCGGGGTGCCTAACACCTTCCCCATATAACCAAGTCCCCGGACCCTAAGCGAATCTCGGTTTCATGACCCGTATATCGGTGTCACATCTCACTTGGGTCGATGTGCAAACCTTTTATCGGTTGTGTTGGTACAACCATTTAAAAACCAATGGCGACTCTTAACGGTCCATCGTCGACATTATACATATGGGACCTTTTCACTTGTTTTTCAAACAAATCTCACCTAAAATGAGAACACGAAAGAACAAATAGCGGAAAGGGACACCCAAAAATCCAGGCGTCGACGGTGGCGACTCTGCTTTGGGGACTCGATAAAGAGGACTTAAGCCTATACTACAATCTTTTCAAAGCTTGTTATCTCGCTTGTGTGTGGATGTTGCATTTACATTGGATGAATGTGTGCGAATGCATGTCTTGATTGAACTTAGTGCTTCAGCATCATATCTGCGTGTGATGTTAGTGCTTATGCTATAAAGCTTCTTATGATATTAGTGCTTATTGATATTAGTGCTTGTCATCATCATTTCATACGGTGAGGCCGCGATGTATGTGAATGTATGTTGTGTGGTCCCTCCACCGGGAGGCTATCCGTCGGTGTTTGATTCTTGGACTCGTGAGAAGACTAATTCTCAGGGGCTCGGAAAAACACCACCAAAAATTCGCTCCAGTTGAAAGGCCAGGATTAACTTCCCGTCTAGTAGATTGCGATGATTTGGGAACCTTCATGCCAAAAAGCCGCGAGAGTAACCTAAGATAGGTCAGCCTTTGATAAACCCAAAATGGAGGAAAGTCTCTTCATGCTCTCTCATTTCAATTACTTGTAAACACAATTACTTGTAATTTCATTCCATATCTATCTCCATGTAATGAGAAATATGAAGAAATGTGTACACATACATATTAACATACTATAAACAGCTGACACCCGTTTTGCAGGATAAAATTCCTAAAATGGACACATCACATAGCATGTTATTATATACATTCCCTAAAGACTAAACTATGCAAGTCTTTCGCGAGAGGAATCAATCGGACCTACTACCCGTTCGAAAAGTCGAAAAAAAAGCGAACCCTGATCGATCATGTAAATCATCAGGCCGGTGAACTTAATCCGATTTCTAGTAAAAAAATTGACGGATTAAGTAAACAAATCACAGATTTGGTTGTTTACTATCAAAAAAATTACACCCGGTCTACGAAATCGAAAAATACCCGTACATCTTTGATCCTCCACACGAGGGGAACCGGTCGTTACCATACACGAACCACGATTGGATCGACCAACAAAACTCATGATCTTGCCCATCCCACTTTGGAGATCCGAGACAATGGTGACATCAAAAGAAAGTCCTCAAATGGAAGAGACCCTTGTCTATCAAAGGAATTGGAACACAGGGGAGTGTTTCATATCTTGATCTATGTATTTTTCACGGTGTTCATTATCGAGAAAAATTTAAAACTCGACTTTGAAAAATATGATGGGTTAGGGGATCCTTACACACATTTAAAAGTATTTATTGGAGAACTTGGATCTATCTGAGGAGGATGAAAAGCTTCGAGAATGCAATTGTTCCAAAAGAGTCTAGCTGGAGAAGCTTGGTTAAGTGGTACCTGAGATTAGACAACTCAAAATCCATAGTTGGGAAGAGCTAGCACATGCCTTCCTCACTCATACTGACTTTCAAACTCGGATGGCTCTGATCGGTATCAAATTACGAAGATCGAAAAGCGATCTAATGAGTCTTTTCGAGTATGCTCGAAGGTGGAGGCGCTTTGGCTTCCCAAGTTAGTCCTTCCATGGCGAGAATCGAAATGGTCGTGACTTTCGTAGACATCTGAAGCCCTTCTATGAGAGAGTTTTAGCCGACATCGGCAAACCATTTTCTGAAATGGTCGAACATGGGGAGATGGTGAAATGGGGTTGAAGTCGGGAAAGATTCAAGACCTAAGCCGCTTCTCAAAGGCATTCTTGATCACATCGAATCTGAAATTATGGGAACAACCCCGGAGAATCCATAAAAAAAAAGAAGATGTTTCCCTAATACTACTAGGGGGGCAAAAGGCAATCAAAACATGCTTATTCAAAGGAGAAACTACACTCCCTTTCCGGCCACGATCTGCAAACCCTCCGATGCCAAAAGGTGGAAAGTCAAAGCGCCATCGAGTGTTTACACCCTTAGGGGATACCCTCGAGAACATTCTTAATCTTCTTGACAACACGAGAAAGAAAATTACGCATCTTCTTCCACCGGCCCGACCCCTAATGGGCGGGGTTTGATCTTTTTGCTAGGAAATGTGCTTATCATCTTAGGGCACTGGACATGATACTCGAGATTGTTGGGCTTTGAAACACAAGATCCGGGACCTAATAGACAATGGGGAGATCGTAGTCACCAAACCCGATCGACCTCGTATACAAAAACAACCCTCTTCCTCAACCTGAAAGAAGAAGAAGAAGTCAACATGATCAATTGGAGCAATGGACAAAATTCCAACTTCATTTGTGAATCTTCCCGGACCCTCAAAGAGCGGTGATGACAAATGGGATTATGCGAGTTCGAATTCACAATGGAGCGAAAGATCAAAGCTCTCGGCAAACAAATTGAAGCGATTGGCGGGCGGTGACTTATCGACATCAGTGACTTCGTCAATTAATCGGCCGAGGAGCATGCCGGTCTCCTACCTATTATCATGAATATTCCTCGTCACTTTCGAGAAAATGAAATCTTTGGAAGACAAAGTGACGAAGAGAGCAAATGCAAAAGCTTGTGGGATTTACCAACAACAAGCGAAATTCACCTATTTGGGCCACCTATGGAGAAATCCTTCACATGTTAATCAATGAAGGAAGGATCGGTTCCACTTACCTCCAATCAACCCCCGTTCGGGATGGTACAACTCGATGGGTATGTCGATACCACTCCCGATCTCGCGGTCATGCCTTACGAGAAGAATCTTTGGGCACTCATACCTTATTCAAAATCTAATCGGCGGTGGTGTCTTTGCGCTTGGCGGATAAACGACAACGTATTACGTGCAAAGTGAGAATGCGAGGCCCTACTAAGTGGAAAAGTGTGGTAGCGATTATATCCCTTTGAAGGCGAGGGGATTAATACTTTACTCATGGCCTTGATAATTGACTCGAAGGAGAAACGATCCTTTGAAAGTGGCGCTCCCAGAGCGAATCAACTTGCCGTCAGAGCACAATATCTATATTGTTAGCTTGCGCGAGTTCCAATGGAATTATGGAGAAGGTGAAGGATCCACCTCACATACAAGCTACTGCGATGTCGAAGGAAAATCCATTGTATCTCCCCCATCGGGTGATGAAGCCCACCAACAAATCAAAGGGAAAATACCCATGGAGAAGGTTGAAAAATTCCTCCGTGGCGTGTGGGTGCGTAATATGAAGCTACGGTGGTTTTAAGCTTGAAAGAAGCTCCACAACAAATATCAATTTTGGACTTGGTCTAACCTCACGAGAATCACGGAAGGTCTTGCTAAAGGGTTACTGAAGAAGCCTATCTCCGACATCGGTGGATCTGGAAAAGTTTCAACATATGGTTGATCACATTTTCAACAACAATGTGATATCCTTCATTGATGATGACATACCATCCGAAGGACGGTCATTCTGGCCGTTACACATTGCGGTCTTATCCTCCGGGATACGTGGTAGCGAGAGTCTTAATAGATGGAGGTTCCTCTCGAATATCGCCCATATGCTACCTTGGTGAAGATGAATATCAATCTCAGCCAGAATTGAGATAGCCATACTATCATCAAAGCTTTTGATGGAGCCGTAAATAACTTCGGTCGAAGAAATTGAGTACCAATCGAAATTGGTCCTCACACATTCTGCGTATCTTTCCATGTGCTCAAGATAGATTAGGGATCTGACTTTTTTCTCTTGGGGCGACCATGGATTCATATGGGTTGGGCGATCCCTCCTCTCTTCACCAACAATTGAAATACATCATCATCAATAATAGCACAGTCACGATCGGCGTTGAACGAGATTCCTCGGCCGCGGGACATCTGCCATTCATCAATGCCAATCTGAGATGTAGAACCGATCGGTTTTCATGCTTTAGAAATAAGCAACACCCGATACCACGCTATTGGAGCACCATTGCCGAACCTAAGATCTACTGCAGGGTGATGTCGACCACTCGAAAATGATGTCGTTAGGTCGTAAACAAGGGACACAGGGTTGGGTAAAGATGGCGGTATCAAGTACCCCATTAGATTAACCAAGCAAGTTGGAGCAATTTGGACTAGGCTATTACGCGACTCTAGTCACGAGGAATCCTCATAAGCATCGGCGATTCCTTGACTTCAACCATATGGCGTTTGGCTTAGCCTTCCCAACTCTTAGTCGCACAACCTCCGATAAAAGTGCCGACCCGATGTAATGGCTATGTTATTTCCCAATGCGATGCGGTGAAGGAGAAAAAAAACTTTGTTCCAAATCCCGCGATGGAAGAAGAGGAGCGAAGAATCAAACAAGCGTCATCACGGATGATGTCCGATATCGCATCATCGTTCGTTCATGATGAACATACCAATAGATACACCCAGACGATGATTGCCCGACGTAATGGCCATCATTCGGGATAGGGGAGGATGATGACAATCCCTCCATCACTGCGGTCCACCGGACTTTACCCTTGCCAATTGGGACAACATTCCTTGCTTTGGTCGACGAGGGTAAAAGCGGTGAAACTCTTTACGCCTGTAGATATAATAACTTTGCTTACTTTTACGTACGGTATTAGCGGTTTATTTTTGCGATATATACTAACAACTTGTATATGATCAACACATTTCATATATACTAAGTGAAAGCATATTTTGTTTGGACTCTACGAATTTAGATGTGCTGTATTTGCGGATCTGATGCCTCTCTACTACGAGGATTGTACCTTTGATGTAGAGATGAATTGACCTTGATGGATATCTGGGATGACATTGAGGTGCCTCGAAATTCAAGAATGGGTCGAAGACAAACCCAAACCCAACCTTGATCAAACCACTTCTTTCGATCTCGGAACCTTAGAAAGCCCTAAGTTAATCCAGTTGGTTCGGACCTTACCCCAAACCAGCGGAATAATATGGTTCTGCTATTAACCCAATTCGGGGATGTGTTTGCATGGTCTCATGAAGACATGGTGGGTTTGTCCACGACATTGTCCTTCATCGCCTTCCCATTAAAGAGGATTTAAGCGGTCAGCGAAACTTCGGTGATTGAAACACGAGTGGAGTTTAAAGGTGAAAGAAGAAATTGTGAAACAATTTCAAAATGCAGCATCATCATGGTGTCTACATATCACAGAGTGGATATCCAACATTGTGCACGTACCTAAACACGGAGGGAAGGTGCGAGTTTGCGTGGATTCACGGGACTTGAATAAAGCTTGCTTAAAAGATAGCTTTCCGTGCCATTTATCCACATTCTCATTGACAATCTTGCTTGTGATCTGACATGTACTCCTTTGCGATTGCTTTGCGGGGTACCATCGGATCATGGTTCTTAGGGAAGATCGTGAGAAAAGCGCTTTCATCACTCCTTGGGGAACTTTTTGCTATAGGCGGTTGTCATTCGGCCTCATCGATCTTGGGAGCTACCTATCAACGAGCTATGATGGCTCTTTTCCACGACTTAATGCATAAAGAGATTGAGATCTCGTGGATGACATCATTGTCAAGTCCGGAAGGAGGATGACCATATAGACCATCTTAAAAAGTTGTTCAACGGGTTGCGTAAAATCTGACTTGAAGTTGAATCCATAAATCGCCTTTGGCGTTAGATCGAACAAATTGCTAGGATTTCTAGTCGACCACAAAGGGATAGAAATTGGATCTGCCAAAATCCAAGCCATCAACGAAATGCCCATTCCTCGAACGAGAGAAGAAATACGGGGATTTTTGGGAAGAATCAACTTCATCGCGGGTTTATCTCTCGACTCACGACAACACAGTGAGCGATCTTCAAGCTATTAAGGAAGAACTCCTCCATGAAATGGAATGATGAGTGCGAAATGCCTTCCTTACAATCAAGAAAGCAACTAGTCAAAAGCTCTGTCTTGGTACCACCCGAGGGATGATATTCCCCTGTTCATGTATATCATCCGTAAGTGACAATGCCATGGGGTTGCATCTCTTTGGATAGAAAGATGATAGAGGCGAAAGCGAGCTATCTATTACCTCGATAAAAGGTTGACGACGATGAACACAAGTACACTCTGATCGAAAAAAGGCGTGTTGTGCTTTAGCATGGGCTTCCATGAGGTTACAACATTACCTCCATGGTCACACACCCATCTCATATCCGCGTGGATCCTCTCAAATCGTGTTCAACAAACCCGTGTTAAATTGCGGGTTTGTCCGGATGGCGGTTGATCCTACAACAATTTGACATCGTATATGTGACTCAAAAGTCCATCGAAAGGTCGAGGAATCGCGGATCAACTAAGCCATTTGCCTTGAGGATTTCAAACCCTTGAAAACATATTTCCCGATGAAGGAGTAATGACGATCTGCAACAACACCATCGATGCGATCTGCGCCCGATCATGGAGGATGTATTTTGATGGAGTATTAATATGGAAGGTTACGGAGCGGGGAAGCGATTCTAGTATACTGATGCGGGGGCGATATCCGTCGTAGTCAAATTACTGTTTATCGGCACCAACAATACGGTGAATATGAAGGCATCTCATGGGGCTAAAACTTGCCCGTTCAATGGGCATCGGTGATTTAAGCTTGTCCTTGGAGATTGGAGTTGATAATCGAGACAATCCACGGAATCTATCAAACCAAGGAACTACATTTCTTTGCCTTACCATCGGCGGAGTTTTGAAGATGGCTTTGGAGTTGAAGAAATCTCCTTTCTACACATTCCTCGTAATAGGAATGACTTTGCGGATCGCATTAGCCACTTTGGCCTCCTTGATTAGCATATCGAACGAGGAACACTTGCCAAGCGTCACAATTTCCACGAACAAGGCCCGACTATGGAAATTACGTTGGAGAAGTATCGGATGAACTACCTCCCATCCAACCTCCTTGGTATCGGCATATCGAGGAATATCTGCGAGATGGATCTACACCCGATGAGGCGAGCTTTGGCCGAGAAAAGCGGATCCATCGACTTGCTTTATGAAGTTCTACACGAGTGGAGATCGCTCTACAAAGAGATCTGGGACTAGGTCTCCTCGGTGTCTGAGACAAAGATCGAAGCCCAAAGGCTTATGGATGAAATCCATGGCGGAGTCTGTGGCCCCCACATGAGTGGCCCCCTCCTTGTCGAAAAAAGTCCTCGGGGCGGGACATTATTGGCTATCTCTCGAAATGATTGCAATGACCACGTCAAAAGATGCTATCGATGCCAAATTCATGGGAATCTTATACCGCCCCTCCAGGAACTCCACATATGAGTTAGCCTTGGCCCTTCTCGATGTGGGGAATGGGCGTTATCGGGCCCATCGAGCCTAAAGCCGATAATGGTCATCGATTTATCTTCACCATGATCGACTACTTCACCAGTGGGTAGAAGCGACCTCCTTCCCGGGGTCACTAAAGAAGTCATCATTGCTTTCATCGAAACAATGTCGTTTGTCGATATGGACAACGAGAGGTGATTGTGTCGAGACAATGCCAAAAACCTCAACAACAAAATGATGGAGGAATTATGCGATAAATTCCACATCAAACATCTTAACTCTGTCATCTATCGTCCAGAAGATGAGCGGTCTTTGTTGAAGCGGCTAACAAAAATATCAAAAGATTATGCAAAAAGATGTCCTTGACCACAAAGATTGGCACGACCTATTGCCTCTTACTCTGTTAGCCTCTGAGAACCTCCATGCACTTCTGCACTTCAGCTGGGGCAACCCCTACGCTTTAACCTATGGGATGGGCGCGTGCTCCCCATAGAAGTTGAGATGGAATCTCTCGAGTGTTGATCGATGCTCGGTTTGGATGAAGACCAATGGAGTACAGGGCGGTATCACCAATTGTCTCTAATAGGCGAAAAGCGAACCGCGGCTATCTTCCATGGTCGATTATATCGACAAAGGATCGCGGATCCTACAACAAAAAAATCCGACTATGGCGGTTTAAACAACATGACTTGGTTTTGAAGAAGATTCTTGACAACGAAGATCGAGGCTAAAGGAAAATTCGCTCCCTAAGCGGGAAGGCTCGTTTATTGTCGAAGAAGTATTGGCGGGAGGCGCTCTCAGTTACAAGAAATGGGCGGCGATGAATTTCCACAACTCATCAACTTCGAGACCAAGTGAAAGCGGTATTATATATGAAGTAACCACCAAACACCACAGTGCATCATCATCGGTCACCGGTCATTCCGGTTCTTTAACCCTTTACCACATCTGACTTATCTACACTTTGCCCCTCGAGAAAACATACTCTTCAAGCCCGCTGACTGGCTTTCTCCTCTTGTTCCTCTGACTTAGGTCATCCCATGGATTGAACCTCTTCCGTTTGCGGTTTGGCTACCCATTCACGGGATCAAACTTTTCACTGCGATTTATCCTCAACCTAGGATTAAACTTTCTTTCCCGCTTTTCTCGACTGCACATGGGATTACGCTTTTCTTCTCATACGAGGCGAACTTCGTCGACGATCTCCTCTTGATAGAGATGCGTGGCAACCATTTCATATGGCGATCATGATAAAACAAAAACAACAAAAACATTTACGCCCTTACATAAAACAAAAACAACCAAAAAAAACATTCCTACACCATATCGACCATATCTGACGTTGAACCTCTTACACGAGTTTGAACTACATGAGACTGATCTCCTCTTGATAGAGATGCGTGGCGACCATTCATGGTGCGGTCTCACCCCTACCAAAACCACAAACCATTGTCGGTGGTGTTGGGATTCTCTTTCGATCCACTACATTTCATTGACTTGGACGAAGGGATGGAATTACGAACTCCTCCCGAATAGGAGATTCGGCGACCATCTAAGCTGCGGTCATACCTCGAAGAGCAACACACCAAACCATAAGAGATGGAATTAACTAAACTTCTCTAAATAGAAATCTTGGCGACCATCGTAGTGCAGTCGATCTCGAGAGAGAAAGCCACACTCCTCTCCACATTCTCCATTCAAAAACAAGTCCCAAGACACCAAAGATGGTAGGGATACATAGATCGATGATCCATTACGAACTATCCGAGAGACTGACTCGATGTCCATCCACCGGGAGGAATTGAGAATACATCAAGATCCACAAGCCACAAAGCGGCGGGCAAAATATCAAGCAAATAGCGAGGCATATCTAAAAGGGAAGTGATCCAAAATATATTTCCTGTCATATATATATGTTGTTTGATATATATACAATATAGCTATGCATGACAAAATGGCTAAGCTAGTGCATGCGGTAAATACAAGCTCATCTACGGATCGGGTACATGCGAGCTAGCAAGACCAACATGGCATCCTCTCGGATGAAGGAGGTAAAGTTGTAGTCTCTGGATGAGAATATCCACACGACCCACGGATCTGTAGCCATCGCATGATGACCATATGCTCATCAATATAAGCGCTCATCTCTGCGATCATACCGGTGGTAAGGGACCTCATTGCGATACTATCTGTGGCGACCACATCCGGGGCGAGATATGGCGATATCCCGCTCGACTACCACTTTGCGTCTATGGGGTGACTGGCCTCATCACGCTCGACGGCGACGACGGCATCATCTCTGACGATGCCTAATGTCTCTCTCTCTCTAATAATAAGGCGGCGTCCCTCACATCAAGCGATCGACATCATAGATCAAATCGATCTCTCTCAAAGGTCATCGGATGAAGACTACTCTCTAAAATCTTGTCTTAAGTCTTTGAATCACAAAAAATCTTGGTACTAGGAGAATCCGGAAGAAATCTTGGCAACCCAATGACGGTATCCTCCTCGATGTAGGTATCGATGTCCTCCATGGGCTCTACATCGTATAACTCACTCTCTCGATCTTTACAAATCTTTGCTGCGGTAGATAAAACCTCCGTCTCCATCCATGCGAATACTCTGCGGAATATACAGGACGGTTGGCGGGAAAAAGCGCTAGCTCACGCGATCCCGACAAGCGTATACACGAGATCGGTCCTCGGCTGAGAGGTATCGAGAAGCTGAACGCTGACTTGCCGCCCCCTCGAAAGGATGAAAATCCTGGGCCCGAGTCAACTGCGACATCACGGCGATGGGTGATAAGTAGTCACGCCCTCTCAAAGCCGACCCGAGGGAGAAAATCCATGCGGAGCATGAGTAATGAAGGCGTATGGTGAGCAAAGCCCACGAAACGACAATATGCTAAATGGATCTCGATATCTGCGCCAAAAATGGGACCAAGGCGAGCATCTGTACACTCAGATGGTGAAAGGAGTATGACATAGCCACATCATGGGAGAAAGCAATACCCATCTTTGTCTAAGGGTACCAATCGGTCGCATGAGTGTGACATAAACCACATATCTGACATGATGAACTCCCGTAAACACGCTTTGACGATGGATAAATCTTGCGATGGGATCTTGATCGCGAGGTCTACTGCCACGATCATAGAATAATGATGAGTGCGACCCTCCACGAGAGCTCTCACGGCCATGATAACTCCTATATCTATCTCATCCATATCTGCGACATATACGTATGGCGGTACACATAGCATCGATTACATCGACTCGGCTGACGCCAATGATCCTCAGACGCGGGTGAAATCCCGAGAATGTCGTGAGTAGCTATCCTCGCGCCAAATCGTCATCATCTGAAAAAATCTTTTTGAGAGATCACGTGGCGGATGTCGGCTCATCTGCACTTTCTCTGCGCCTCAATCCTGTGAGAGTCGTGAATCGTCTACTCATGTCTCCCAAAGCCGTATGCGAGAGTGCATCTAAGGCGACATCGTCAAATGTCATACTCCTCCGGTAAGAGTCGACTCATGGGTGCCAAAATGGAATACACTACCTGTCTCCGGTAGCCAATGCTCTATCATCCGTCCACGAATCCTGCGGGAACACAGAAATGCCAAAAGGGTCATGGTATCTTTGCGACAACAGATCTCTGATCACCACATGCGGTGGTGACATGCTTTATCGTACCACGATCGCATACCCAATACCACCAGCAGCGGTGGGGTATGATCTATCTGACTAAGCTTGTCGAAGAAGACATACATGCGGTAGTGTCGTAAGACCATCCGAGAATTCGATCGAATATCTACGGACATACATACATATGCATAACATGATACATGCATAACGAGATAATGGATGGCAATATGATATAGGGAATGAAAAATGGTGCATACATTCCTAAATATATCATCATCTAATACATCGACTCTATCTGACTACAAATACATGAAAATGGGGCACAGGCAGCCTACTACTAACGAGAGGCCTATCAAAAGATATAGCGAGAATGGGGAACGACCACCCGATATCTAACGAGAGGCTATCGAAAGATATAACGAGAATATACATCGAGAAGAAGACCGGGGTCTCGATGTCCACATCCTCGATCTGTCCACGATGTGTAACTCCTCTGAGTCATTTGGATCTCTATCAGCGGGGATGTCGGGGCCTATAAAGAGGAGGATCTGCGCCGCCGCAAAACCAAATGGGTCGTCGAGAGGGCGGCGCACACAATTGGAAGGAACAAATGACTCGCCTCTGCTGGATCTCTGCCCAATCTTAGAATAAATACATGTGCGGTCCAGCTATGCGGGTCAAAACTATCAATCTGGGTCGGATGAGTGGACTCGGACCTGAAGCCACCCAATCCGTCATCATCAAAGATCTGGGAACCATGTCCCCCATAAAGCTGTGTGGCAGGGAATTTGGCCCCCGATAGTGCGAGGAGCCACCAACGGAATATCTCCACGAGTCATGGACCCTCGGATAAATCAAAATCGTCGACTCCCAACAATGGAATATCGTGGCGGGTGGTATGATCTGAGCCCGATGGCGCTGACGGGGAGGCAAGATCGGTATCTGAATCTCCCACATGGTGCTCCCTAATAACACGCTCTCTCTAAATAGAGCTCCCGGCCTCCATCTGTGAAGAGAGGAAATCTCGGGTGGAAATCAATATACTCTACTCGATGGGGTGTCCATCCTCAAAAGCCGATGGTCAAATGATCCCCAGTATGGAAGCCGTGTGATGGCGTCGGTAATCGGCAAACTCCATTTTGCATCTGGCGGTGGTGAAAGCCTCGAATCTGAGGGACCTCTGGCAAAATAGAATGGTGGTGCCATCGTCGTCCTCGTGGATAGGTATCTAAACTAAACACACTCATGGGGCCTAAAACATGGGAGCCTCTCATGGGCCCAAAAGCGCCACCTGATGGCAAAACATCTGCTATCGATAAACACTCTTAACTTTGTGAATGGGAAAAGACAAGAAAATACTCACCGGTGAAATGGGTAAAATCTAGCCAAGCCTCGGTCGAACCACAGTGGCGCGTGAGACGCGCGTGCCGGGAGGAAATAGGCAAAGGTGTAAGAGCCCCGATCATACTCTCTATCACGGTCCACATCGCGTGTGGCGTGACCGAAGCGAAAGATCTGTGGAAGAATTATCTGCTATGAAGCGACCTCGAATGATCATCGAGGAACAATCGCGCTGCGAGCGCGATCCACGATCCCGACATCATCGAGCATGGGCTCACTCGATAGCCCTCATAACATCTACGCTCAAAGGACTGAGCAGACGATCCACGCCTTTGGCGCCTCCACCGGAACTCCCCAATAAGGATCGGCGGCGGTGGGGTAATATTAGCCCGTCTGAGGCACTTGGCTCCCCTCGAAACTCCATACACACGCGATAATCGCCAATCCATAGGCGTCATCATCACCTCATGATCCGGCGGATGGAGTGGTGAGTGCGATGAAACCATCGCTCGAATGATGCCACGAGGTAACCCGGGGGGACAACGACGGGGGAAGGATGGAGAAAAATGCCCCAAATCCCCACTCATGCACTCTTTGCTCTATAATCGGGGATGAAGCGCTTTGGTACATGGGTGGATGCTAAACCCGTTCCTCGAGTACATGTAAAACACGGAACTGCATGAAATGCGAGATCAACATCGAAAACCCTTTAATCCTCATCAATAGGAAAGAAGGAAGATAAAAGTCTAACGTCGTACCTCGTTAGCATGCAAGTACATCGATGGATGTCTACCCAAATCACCCAAACAACTCTGGGTTCACCACACGGATGCTCGGAAGCTCCCTGCGAGGATATGTGCGGCGAGGCGGGATCTCTCAATATCCACCTCCTCGTCCTCGGCGTCTGGAACATCTACACGGGGGGACGTATCCACGACCTCCACCAACCGAGGGGGTCGGCGAGCGAGCGAGGACGAGGCACTTGAAGCCCTCGTAAATGCGCGCGAAGCGGTCTATAAGAAGCTGCTCGGTGATCGGGATCCATCAATATCTGGACAACAAGTCACCCATTACGAGTTGTCGATACATGATGCGAAACAACTACAACTTTATTATTACAGCGATAAAAGCTGTGAGTTTAAATACAAATATTATCTTACAGACAATATTTATACTCAAATAAATCCTCATCACATTTATTGATACATTATTTTACAAAATGGTGAGGACTACTAAACAATCTTTTTAAAAACCTTCATTCCATTACCCAGGCTAAATACTTTCATTATATTCTAGCCTCACGAGAAGAATGGAACAAAAAGGAAAAGGGTGAGCTCAACTAGCTCGATAAAGAATATTATGACTAAGATAATATCAACAAATTATCGTTAGTCTTGACGAGGAAAAATTTAATAGAATCTGATAGACAACAAATTTTAAATCAATATTACATGATGAAATAATAATTCATTAGAAGAGTTAAGTAGAGAATGAAAACTACTATCTTAATCTATGAATTTAAAAGTTCCATCGTCTATCTTTTATCCACATAACATCAATCGATATTCATCTCGAATCAAATATTCATCTTTTTACTTTCTGAGGCCGAAGATATTCATCGATTAGTCGTATTCATTTAAACACTGTTCATCTTTTGCACTCTGGGGCGAAGATATTCATCGATCGATTATTCATCTAAACGTTCATCTTCATTTAAACACACTTAATCATTCATCTCTTTGCACTACTGGGCCCAAGATATTCTTGAAATCATTCATCTTTGCCTTTCTGGGCGAAGATATTCAATAATATCATCATTTAAGGCGAGGATGATGAAAATATTTTTTTAAAAAGCGAATCGATTGAAACAAAATGACAAGGATTAAGGATTAAGGATTAGTACTTTGTTTTATCCATGTCCAAAATACCTCAAAAATAATCATAGTGGTGTAAAATTCAGAATGATCAAAACATGGATCTGATCAAAGCTAGTATCCGAAATAGATATTTTGGACGAAAAGAAGAAATTTTATTTTTGAATAGTGAATAGTCTGATAGTCGTATCGTGAATAGTCTTGATATCGTGAATAGTCTGAGTATCGTGAATAGTAACTCAGACACCAAAGATAGAAATTCCACAAAAAAAACATCTTTTTCGCTTCATGAATAGTACTCGTGAATAGTAAATAGTAACTGCGTGAATAGTAACTTCATGAATAGTAACTTCGTGAATAGTAACTCATGAATAGTAACCCCAGAACATGAAAAAAGTTCCAAATTTGATAAAAACTTGGATCGACATTTGACGTAATGATATTGAAGAAATAATATCATTCTGAAAAAAATAATATCCACTTACCTCGAAAGAATCGATTACTTGGAAGGAAAGGTCGGAAGTGATCTTTGAATGAAACTTATCTTGAGCAATGACTCTCAAAGTATCTAAATACTCACAAAATCGCTCGATAATATAGAGAGAAAAAAACTTTGTTTACGGTGTGATTTTCAATTCTAACTTAGCCCTCTATTTATAGGAAAATGTTAGCCGTAGAAAGCGGACTTGACACTTTACACGATGGCTTTACACTACTACTATTGCCACCCACCACATTTGAAATAAAATTCAGCACATTTCTTCACCAACCACAAGTGGGGCCCTCAATTCTAAATTTTCCACCAAAATCAATTATAACCTAATTTAGAATCGGACACCTCTTAAAATTCATAACAAATCATTAGTGTGCATTTTAACGGTTCAAAATTTGTGGACATATACTCAACTTATGTATGTATAACATACCCAAAAATTACCACAATCAGCGGTCGGATTAAAAATTATAACCCCATGATATATCTAAAAAATCACGATTTGATTTTTAATACCTCCATCAGATAAAATCTTGATAAAACACCTCAACATTAATTTCTTCATTTATAACCACATAAAAATAAATCCATCATTTATATCCACATAAAATAAATATTTCTTTATCATATGAATCAATAATTAATTATTCACAAATAATATTACGAGAATCACAATTATAATGACGGTAGTTCCGGAAAGGGGGCTTTAGATAAGGATTTCTCCTTCTTGGCGCGCGATTAGGTGACCAAACCTCTCCTTGTGAAACTTTCTAGACATTGCCAATAATGCTTTATCTAATAATATTATTTAAATAATATGAATTATTGATCGATAATGGAGATAATGTCGCGGTGACAATTATTGAACAACGATAATATAAAATATCAACGCGACAATTATTATTGAATCGATAAAATAAAATATTGAGCGATAACTCTTTGTGAAAATTATTGAGTAGTGCCTTCTTACGTGGGATCGATAATTCAACAATCTTGTGCAATCTGGTAATCTTCTTTGTGCGACCACAGCGTATTCTTGTATTTTAACCATAGGGTATTCAACGATCTTACTTGGTAACAACTTCATAGTTATTTTAACCAACTTATATTTGTCGTTTTCTTCATCCATAAACTTTTCCGTTTATGGGGCCCACACATGGGTTTGGCGCGTAAATCGTCTGAATATTCCCAAACGATCTGAATATTCCACGACCAAGCGATATTCCCAAACAAAAATGAATATTTTATAACCACTTGCTTATTTTGAAATATTTGCGTATTTAACCCTAACTATCCACATTAATCAAATCAACCCTTACTATTTCAAAATAATAAATAAAGGAAATTCCTTTTTATTTAAAAAAATTTGAGGTCTTCTGACCTCCCTCCTTATGAAATTTAAGTCCTCGAAATTGGCGTCGTACTGGTGTTTGAAAAGGTGAGGATACCTCGCTTTCATTTAGTTTCAATTCCCGGTCATTTCCTCTATAGCATGATTCCTCCACAAAACTTTAACTTGTGGTATGACCTTTCTTGGCGTGGGACATGCTCCTTCTATCCAAGATCTTGGTAGGTACCTCCTCATCGTTAAGTCTTGGCTATCTCGTCCGGTTCTAACTTCGATAACGTGGTTGGGGTCTTTCACATATTTGAAAATGAGATATATGAAACACATTATGAACACGAGACATACTTGGAGAATGCTTGCAGATCTATAGGCTACATTTCTACTACTCGGTCGAAAATTTGAAATGGACCCGATAAATGCGTGGATTGAGCTTTCCTCTCTTCCCCAAATCTTGTAACTCCTTCCATGGAAGCGACTTCATGACAATACATGATCCCCTACATTAAATTCCCGTCCTTTCGATTGAAGATCCGCATAACTCTTTTTGTCGATCTTGTCTTGGTTTGTATCGTTGTCGAATCATTTGGATCTTTTAGGTGATCATACGTCTTAACTTTCGGGTCCCAACAATGTTGCTTCACCCACCTCATCCCAACATATTGGAAGCGACATTTTAAATCCATATAATGCTTGAATGGAGCCACACTATACTTGCACGATAAGCTTTGTTGTTGTAGGAGAATTCCACGATGGTAAATACTTATCCCAAGCGCCCTTGAAGTCTAGGACCACGAGTCTTAATAAATCTTGAGAGTTTGAATAGTCCTCTCGATTGTCCGTCCGGTTTGGGGATGGTATCTTAAACTAAATCGCAAATCCGTGCCCATAGCTTTTTGCAAGCTAACCCAAAATCTTGAAGTGAATCTTGGGTCACGATCCGAAACTATGGATCTGAGGCATGCCATGCAACCTCACAATCTCATTTACGTACATACTAGCAAGGCGTTCAGTGGAATAAGTCTCCGTGTCGGCAAAAATGAAGCGGACTTGGTTAATCTATCAACAATAACCCAAATAGCATTGATGCCTTGAAAGCCGTAGGAAGACCCGTAAAAATCCATGGTAATGTGTTCCCACTTCCATTCAGGAATCTCAAGTGGTTCTGCGGACCCTTAGGTACTAGATGCTCGCCTTTTACGTTGAGCAAGTTAAACACATTGAGATAAACTTTGCAATCTCTCTCTTCGTATTATTCCACCAAAATGTATGTAGAAGATCACGATACATTTAGTACTTCGAGGATGGATTGCAAATGGTGTATTGTGTGCCTCCATCATAATCTTGTACTTCAAATCGAGTCGTTAGGAACCTGAAAAGTCTAGAGTGGACTCAGTATTCCTTCTTCATCGATTCTAAACTTAGGAATAGCTCCTTCTTGTACTTTCTTCTTCATACGCATCGACTCAAAGATTGGTGGCTTGAAGCGACCTTAACTTTTTCTATTAAAGTTGGCTCTGTCGTATACTTGACATCATCGCTTTCGTTCCGCATATGATCTTCTACTCGATCGTCGGCTACCACGTTAAACTTTACGGGATGGTATTGAATAGTGTGGTCGTAGTCTTTCAATAGCTTCGAGCCAGCGTCATTGCCGCGTGTTGAGTTCTTTTGAGTGAAGAAATATTTAAGGCTTTTATGATGCGAATATATCTCCACTTTCTCCCCATATAGATAGTGCCTCCATATCTTTAAGCGCTTACATTTGCTGCCAACTCTAGATCATGAGTAGGATAATTCCTCTCATACTCTTTAAGTTGTCGCGAGCATAGGCTATGACTTTCCCGTTGCATGAGAACACATCCTAACCCTTTGCACGAAGCATCATTTGTAGATAACAAATCCATCCAAGAACGGATGGTATTGTTAGAAACAGTCTTAGAAATAAGTCTCTCTTAAGCTCTTGGAAACTTTTCTCGCATTCTTCATTCCAAAGCAAATTTTGTATCCTTAGAGTTAGGCGAGTTAATGGAGTAGCGATTAGAAAACCCTTCCACGAATCTCAGATAATAACCGGTAAGCCCAAAAAACTCGTGCTTGATCATGACTTGGTTGCTCCCAACTTTGTATTGCTTGATCTTGGCCGGATCAGCGGATACTCCATGTTTTGACACCACATGCCCGAAAATGCTACTTCCTCGAGCGAACTTCGCATTTCTTCAATTTGGCATATAGTTGGTTTTCACGAAGCCTTTGGAGTACCGACTTCAAATGGTGCTCATGATCTTCCGACTTTTGGAATATATAAGGATGTCATCAATAAAAACAACAACGAAGCGATCGATATTCCTTGAATACTCGGTTCATCATATCCATGAAAGCCGCGGGGAGCATTAGTTAGTCAGAAAGACATGACTAAAATTCATAATGCCCATCTGGGGAGTTACGAAGGCGGTCTTTGGAATATCCTCGATTCTAATCTTGGTGATGATATCGAGCGAAGATCGATTTTGAAAAGAATTGTGCCCCTTACAGTTGGTCGAAACAAGTCATCAATCTGAGGTGAGAGGATACTATTCTTGATGGTGACATGGTTCGATTCCGATAGTCGATACTGAAATCGCATACTCCGTCTTTCTTCTTTCTGAATAAAAGCAGGGGCACCCCGAGGAGATGTCTTGGGGCCAGAATGAAACCGATGTCCAACAATTCACGTAGTTGGACCTTTAACTCTGAAGTTCAATAGGAGCCATTCGATATGGGGTTTTAGAAATGGGCTTTGTGCGGGTTCAAGATCGATAAAAATTGACTTCACGTTACGGGGTAGGCAAGGAAGTTCTTGAAATCGTCGGGAAAATCGATATGACGGGAATATTATTCAAATTTGGCGTGTCTTTATTCAAATCCATAACATGGGCTAAGAAAGCTTGACATCCGTTTTTCATAAGCGAATAGCTTTATGATTAGATATGATAGTGATTGATTTTAATGGTTTAGTTGCTTGAATTAAATCTGACGGGTTGGTTAGGAATATGAAAACTAACACCTTACGAAAACAATCAATTTTGGCATGATGAGTAGTTAACGATCAATCCTAAAATCACATCAAAAGCAAGTATCTTTAAAGAGATAAAATCAACGGGGTAAGGTGATGGTGCCAACTTGAATCAAACAAGATTTATAAGCGGTGGATGTGATGAAAGTTTCTCTAACGGAGTTTCCACGAGATAGGTCAAAGTCTAATTTCTCGGTCGAGTTTAAGCGTTGAGCACATGCGGAGAGATAAATGAATGGGTATATAGGTTATCAAGTAAGGTATAAACTTATGAAAATTTATAAATAGCTTACCGTGATCACCTCGTTTGGGTTCCTCGCATTATGACCGATCCTGAACAAAACGCTCTTCCGGAATCGTTGACTTTGACTTTTACGGGACGATCTTTTGAGTCACCGTCCCCATTGAACTAGGTTTTATTCTGCCGTCTGATCTCGGCGATATGTCCTTCCTTTCCAACTATAGCATACCTTGAGCTGTTGTGGGCGGTTTGGTGATATGTCCCTCTTTTCGCATTTGTAGCATATGGCCAGGTGGTGGTTCTCCTCCACCAGAACCGATTCTTTGCCGGCCTTATCGTCTTCACATAGTCGTTGTTAAATCTCCTCTTTTAAAATCTCTCTCGACTCGCTTCTTACATTTTCATGACCATGATTACCACGAGTGGTTACCATTTACATCCGTCTGTTTCTTTCTCATGAGTTATCATTATACATTTGTTGCTATCTACAGTGCGATCCACGGTTTATGGTCCCTCGATTGGCCGTACTCGTTATCTCGCTCTAATAATTGAGCCACATTTACAACTTGTCTGAATAAAGAAAGTTTATGAGAAATGAGATCTTGGCGTATCTTGGGTTTTCAAACCTCTAAGAAACATCCGCGTCATCGTTCCTCATTCTCCACCAAATGAGGTCTGAAACACAGGATAACTCTGCAAACTTTGCCTCGTCTTTGAGACAAATCGTTGTTGTTTTTTTCTCTGTCGATGAACTCCACTTCCTTCCGTATAGCGAACACTTTCGGAAAGTATTTGTCATTAAATAATCTCTGAAAGCGTCTCCCAGAGACATCTTTGAGTGCGGTTTGGATGGAGTGCAACTTCACAGAGACTCCCACCGATGGTCTGCCTCGCCACGGAACATAAAGGTGGCGAATGGAACCTCTGTTCCTCGTGCATCCCAGACATCGAATATCTTGGTAATTTGTTTGACCCGTGTTTCCCCGTGATCGGATCTGGCTTTCTTTCCTTAAATTACAGTGGTCCCACTCTTTGAGCTGCTTGCATTTGTGACAACGTGAATGAATTCTATCATTTCCTCTGTATTTTGAACACGAGTCTCCTCGTGCGATTTTGCATGAGCTGCAAAAACTTCTAAACATCCCTCGTTCATCATCGCTCTCGGTGGTGTTGTTCACGGGAGGAACATTGCCCGACTGTTGCCGTTCTCCTCGTTGGTAAAATCTGAGCGTCTCCACGGTCTCATTTACTCCATTGTTAATATTCTCGATCGACATTCTCAAATCTTGTCATAAAACAAGGGTTAATTAAAAAAATCGATATATCACATAATATCCTATATCTTGACCAACTAACAAATAAGCTTAGGTAGGACACCTTTAGCGAAGGATTTACTCGTCTCTCCCCTCTGAGTTCTATTCCCGATCTCATTGGAGATCGTATCCTAACTACGATACCAAGCTGTGGCGCCCCCAAAATAGGTATACATCACCCATTACGAGTTGTCGATACGTGATGCGAAAACAACTACAACTTTATTATTACAACGATGGCGTGAGTTTTAAATACAAATATTATCTTACAGACAATATTTATACTCAAATAAATCCTCATCACATTTATTGATACATTATTTTACAAAATGGTGAGGACTACTAAACAATCCTTTCTAAAACCTTCATTCCATTTTTTGAGGCTAAATACTTTCATATATTCTAGCCTCACAGAGAAGAATGGAACAAAAAGGAAAAGGGTGAGCTCATTAGCTTCGATAAAGAATATTATGACTAAGATAATATCTGACAAATTATCGTTAGTCTTGACGAGGAAAAAATTTAATAGAATCTGATAGACAACAAATTTTAAATCAATATTACATGGAAATAATAATTCATTAGAAGAGTTAAGTAGAGAATGAAATCTACTATAATCTATGTATATGATTTAAAAAGTCCATCATCTATCTTTTATCCTGTAACATCAATCGATATTCATCTCGAATCAAATATTCATCTTTTTTCTTTCTGAGGCCAAAAGATATTCATCGATCGGTCGTATTCATTTAAACACTGTTCATCTTTGCTTACTGAGCGAAAGATATTCATCGATCGGTCGTATTCATTTAAACACATCTTTTGCCTTCATCTTTATTCTTGAAATCATTCATTCTTTTCTGGCCAAATATTCTTGAAAATTCTTGAAATCATTCATCTTTTTACTTCTGGGCGAAGATATTCAATAATATCATCATTTAAGGCGAGGATGATGAAAAATATTTTTAAAAAGCGCGAATCCGGTGAAACAAAATGATGAGGATTAAGGATTAAGGATTAGTACTTTGTTTTATCCATGTCAAAAATACCTCAAAAATAATCGTAGTGGTGTAAAATTCGAGAATGATCAAAACATGGATCTGATCAAAGCTAGTATCCGAATAGAGATATTTTGGACGAAAAGAAGAAATTTTATTTTTAGATGAATAGTCTTTATATCGTGAATAGTCTTATCGTGAATCGTCGTGAATAGTCTTAGTATCGTGAATAGTAACTCAGAGCACAAAGATAGAAATTCCACAAAAAACATTTTCACGCTTCATGAATAGTACTTTCGTGAATAGTAACTTCGTGAATAGTAACTCATGAATAGTAACTTCGTGAATAGTAACTCATGAATAGTAACCCCAGAGCATGAAAAAGTTCCAAATTTGATAAAAACTTCGGATCGACATTTGACGTAATGATATTGAAGAAATAATATCATTCTGAAAAAAAAATATCCACTTACCTCGAAGAATCGATTGCTTGGAAGGAAAGGTCGGAAGTGATCTTTGAATGAAACTTATCTTGAGCAATGACTCTCAAAGTATCTAAATACTCACAAAATCGCTCGATAATATAGAGAGAAAAGAGAAAACTTTGTTTACGGTGTGATTTTCAATTCTAACTTAGCCCTCTATTTATAGGAAAATGTTAGCCGTAAAAGCGAGACTTGACTGCTTTACGATGGCTTTACACTACTACTATTATTGCCCACCACATTTGAAATAAAATTCAGCACATTTCTTCACCAACCACAAGTGGGGCCCTCAATTCTAAATTTTCCACCAAAATCAATTATAACCCTAATTTAGAATCAGACACCTCTTAAAATTCATAACAAATCATTAGATTCATTTTAACGGTTCAAAATTTGTGGACATATACTCAACTTATGTATGTATAACATACCCAAAAATTACCAAATCAGCGGGTCGGATTAAAAATTATAACCCACATGATATATCTCAAAAATCACGATTTAATTTTTAATACCTCCAATCGATAAAATCTTGATAAAACACCTCAACATTAATTTCTTCATTTATAACCACATAAATAAATCCATCATTTATATCCACATAAAATAAATATTTCTTTATCATATGAATCGATAATTAATTATTCACAAATAATATTACGAGAATCCACATTATAATGACGGTAGTTCCGGGAAGGGGCTTTCTTTCAGATAAGGATTTCTCCTTCTTGGCGCGATTAGGTGACCAAACCTCTCCTTGTGAGAACTTTCTAGACATTGCCAATAATCTTTATCTAATAATATTATTTAAATAATATGAATTATTGATCGATAATGGAGATAATAATGCGGTGACAATTATTGAACAACAATAATATAAAATATCAATATGACAATTATTGAATCGATAAAATAAAATATTGAGCGATAACTCTTGTGAAAATTATTGAGTAGTGCCTTCTTACGTAAGGATCGATAATTCAACAATCTTGTCTGCGATCTGGTGTCTTCTTGTGCGACCACGCGTATTCTTGTATTTTAACCATAAGGTATTCAACGATCTTAACGGTAACAACTTCTGTGTTTATTTTTAACCAACTTTATATTTGTCGTTTTCTTCATCCAATCGCTTTTTAGTTATGGGGCCCACATGGGCATTGGGCTAGCTTGTGAGTCGTGCGAATATTCACAAATCGATCTGAATATTCCACGACCAAGCGAATATTCCCAAACAAAAATGAATATTTTATAACCACTTGCTTATTTTGAAATATTTGCGTATTTAACCCTTAACTATCCACATTAATCAAATCAACCTTACTATTTCAAAATAATAAATAAAGGAAATTCCTTTTTATTTAAAAAATTTATGGGACTTAAAGCAATTTCAAACTCAAAGATCCACCTTTATTTTTTCGGATGAGACTTTGAAGACTTCACTCCCACTACCGCACATCACTCGTTGGGTAGTCACCCAAACACGCCAAGGTAAAAGCCCATCAAAGCGTTGAGAAGCCTAGATTGATGAGTTCATCTATCACTTATCACGTCTTTCGTCCGCACTAGTAGATCCCATAATGACGGAGTTCTGACATATATCTCCGTGGGAGTAAAGCAGCATCATGCTCATGGATTGACCTACCATATGTCGATGAAGGTCGAGAAACCTTAGCGTCCATTTGACCATAAGCGTTTAAACTATCAAAGCTATAGAGCTATTTGAGGTTCTCATACCAATTGCTTCATATTCCCGATGGATCCCGATTGGGGTCAATGGCGCAATGCTCTGTTGATCTACACGTCCCAACGAAGGTCAAGCAACAACTCGCGATCTCCTCACGAGAGTTTCGGTATTTGATTCACACGTCGTCTAAGGTCGGCAACCTTGATAAGTATCCCACAAGATGTTTCGGTTGGTTGATTCACATCGGCGTCATCGAAGGTCGGGCATCCACGGCGGCATTTTGTTGTTGGCGATAAATCAGCGAGTATCTTGACATATTCTGGCGATACTAACGGGAAAGGTCAACATTATCAAAGAGGATAGATGATGGAATATGTTATACACATCCTCAAAATGCGGTCGAAGCTTTATCCCCACGGATCTCTTGCAGCATAAGGAGAGTACCTTGAGGATCGAGTCGTTATCGAGAACATGTGAATTTGGTGATAACTCCAACGTCGACATCCTAACGGTCGGCTTAACATCAGATCTGAATCGATTATTGCCCGATCCCAGTTGAAGCAGACAGAGGGCAATCATCATCAATATGTTGAGCCACAACCCGTCTGCGTACATCGTACATTTGCATCGTATGTCACATCCATAAGTACCGTGTTTATCTTATTCTGCGTTTCAAGTGTATGCAGGATTCTTTATCCTACCCACGCATCGCCATGGCCGAGTATGATAAAGAGGCGCATCTGTAGACACTAAAATTTTACTCTTACTACTCTCGTGACATTGCGGGGAGGGCAATTCATCTTACCTAGAGAGAACGCTTGAAAGACAATCCAAATCCATACGGAGATACTGCCGGGAGTTCGGCATCAACCCCAGATCACACTCACGAAACCGCGATTCCAACCTCGGATATAACCCCAAGACACAGCGGATCTGATACCGAAACACGCACCAGGAGAAAGGCAAATTAAACTCGAAGATAACCACGAGGTATCTAGTCTCGGTCAACCGTAGAATAACCGCTGACCTTGTTTGAAATACCGTCACCTTCAATCTCTAAGGCGCTTCATGGCGAGTACTGTAGTACTGACCCAAGCCAATAACATCGGGAAAAGCAGGCACACCTCAAGATAGCCAATGAGGACCTTGACAATTGCGGTGATCGATCTCGGTAGTATGAAGCTGACGTCGCTTTGTCGGCCAATCCGGTGGATAACATCGGTGAGGGACAACATCATCATCTCATCGACACAATGCCATGCGTCACGTCCTCTGCGCCAGCGATGTCCCACAAGATTAACCAATCGGTGACTATTATGCGGGGAGTAGCGGATGAAAGTTAAAGCTTGAAGGCCAGGAGAGCATCGTCCCATCTTGATTACTTACGTCCTGACTCTAATCCCATGCCGTCGTATAACTCTCTACAGCGGCTGATCCGGAAATAGGTCCTGTATACCTCAAAGCGGATGCCCTGATTGCACTACTCAAAATCCAGAGTGGACATTCACGGTCTTTTGAAGTGCGCATGCTTCGAAACAGCCCGGGCAGAGCCCACCCGCTGGTACGCACTTTATGGCTCAGTAGCTAGGTATTTTCTGAGACACCATAATACCTATAAATGGAGGGCTTTGAAGTGGCGATTTTAAGAAAAAAGACGGAAACCTCGCGACAATTTGCTCTGCCCGACGTGATACAGTATTTTCCCACTTTTAAACACACACAATGAGCTCATATATATAGCCTTTTGTACCCGAAAGCTAGTGTTCTGCCTTTCTAAAGATATAAAGCATGCTTTTTATCGATCATTTGTAAGCCTTCTCACGCCTGCTAGAAGTCTTTCTCTTCGTCTTTACCGCAGCATCGCCCACACACGTTGAGAATCGTGTTCTTTGCTTGGCAGCAGGACTTCGGTCTGGTGGTTTCATTCGATCGTATATATATATTATATATCGTATACTTATATATATATATATTTGACTAACATTATGGAGAGTTATGTCTCGATTGAGCCTGAACTTAGGTTTGGGCGTTTCTTTTTTACATATATTTTTATATATATGAGCGTGTGTCGAACTTTTGTTTGATGAGCTGGAAGCTTGATTACAGGCGTTTATTAACTTTAATATATATATATATATATATATATACATATACATTCATATATATTAATTGTTAGTGTTATTAGGACTCACATTAGATGAGCTTTGAATTTTATATATCCGATGCGTTTTCATCTTTTATATATATATATATACTTATATATATATGAGCGTAATTAGAACTACATTACAGATGAGCACAATTTTGTCGTAGATTGCATTCACTAACTTATATATATATATTACGTCTGCACTGAGTTTTCTTACGTTGGCGGTTGATACATTTTCTGATTTATTTATGTTTTTGTCCACTTTGGAGTTTCTTTCGAAGTGGCGGTTGATATTAACGCAGCTTTTATTTACATTTGATCCCCGATTGGAGTAAATTACTTAAATGGTTGGTGATCAACATCAGTATATATATATTCTGGCTTTTATATATATACTTAACTTATTGCTCTTATATAAATTGCAACATTACATCTTGTACCCAGGAATCATGTGATCCGCAGTTCATCCCATTGGATCTAGATTCGGTTCACGTGATGGACATTTTTTATTTGTAAGTAGCTTGTAAATTATTCTGCGATATGCGAATTTTCCTCAGATGGTTTCCATACACCCGAGGAAATTGGCATTATTTTTTGTATATTATTTT